>PVJH01015837.1:0-52568 GCA_004026705.1 Nesogale talazaci
CTGAGGACAGAGAGACACAGTGTTGTCCAGGTCCAGGAGGCCACTGGTAAACTGTCAGTGGAGTCTGCTCTTCAGGAAAGGGGTTAGTGTTAAAGGTATAAGTTTGGTGCTATCCATGCAAAAAACTCATGTACTGTATTTTTTTCCGACCATAATATACACTTTTTCCCCCCAAAAGTGGGGGGAATATTTTAGTATAGTGGTACTATTTAGTATAGTGGTACTATTTGGTTCAGAATATTTTTTCTTGCTTTACTGTTCTAAAAACTGGGTGTGTCTTACAGTCGGGTGCATCTTATGGTCCAAAAAATACGATATATACATATTCAAAGATTTTGTGTTGTATTGATCCACAACTGATGCTCATGGAAGCAACAGTCAAGATATCAAAAGACATTTTGCATGAGGTAAATCTGCTGCACAAAACTCCTCCAAATATTGAAGAACAAGGATGCTATTCTGAGGATGAAGGTGTGCCATGGCGCTCTGTATTGTACCACATGCATGGGAAACTTGGATACTGCATAAGGATGAAAATATCACAGGCTGCTAAAAGGACAACCCGATTTGTGTTGGAAAAACCAAAGTGCTCCTTAGAGGCAAGGATGACAAGACTTCATCTGACATATTTTGGACCTGTTGTCAGGAGAGATCAGTCCCTGGAGAAACACATCATGTCAGTAAAAGCGAAAGGACATCCAAAAAGAGGAAGGTCCTAAACGCGATGGATGGGCCCTGTGGCTTCATCCCTGGACTCAGGCATAGGAATACTTGTGAGGAGGACACAGGACTCTGCAGTGTTTCATCCTGTTGTGCACAGGGTGGCCACCATGCGTCAGAGTCAACTCAATGGCACCTAAAAATAATAACGACATCCATGTAGAGGTAAGCATGGGCAAGTGGGTGGGTTGCCTAGACATGTTTAGAGAAAAGAGGGCCAAGGGAAGAACCTAGGAAACAGTATCTGGAGCAAATGAAAAAGAGGAGACATCAGGGGAGACTAAGAAGAACACAGTAATGCAGAAACTAAAGACAGTAGTGGTTGTCAGCCTAGGGAGAAGGGAGAACCCTTTCCAAGACCATAATCCCTTTATTTAGGCCAAGTCATGTCACCCACTCTTACCCTAAATAGTGGGATAATACTGGCGCAGTGGGAGAATACTTCCCTCCATGCACAAGATAACGAAAGTTTCCATTACCAGCCAATGAAAGTTTCCATTGCAGCCACCACCATTGGTCGGTGTAGCTATGCTGCAGAACAGGTTTCAAAGGGGCATCGAGATGAAGACAAGGAAGAAAGACTTGACAATCTTCTTCAAATGTAGGCAATGACGTTCCTATGGATCACAGCCCTTGGCTCCACCATGGATTTGGGGGATGATGCAGGACCAGGCTGCATTTTGTTCCATTGTACATGGGACTGTCATGAGTTGACAGCTGACTCAAGAGTGTCTCACAACAATGACATTTCCTAAATACATCCCTACTTCTAAGCCTGCATTCCCTCTACTTGTCTCCTTTGGGAGGTTCCTCTGTATCCATATATTATGTTTTAATCATTTGACTGGGGTCTCATACAGCTCATCACAATCCATACACTCATCTATTGTGTCAAGGACATTTGTACACTTTTTGCCTTCATCTTTCTCAAAACATTTGCTTTCCACTTGAGCCCTACCCATATATTGCTACCCATCCTTGAGATGGGTACTGAATTGTCCTCAGGGCACCAAACTCAAGGCCTTGCCCAAAGGATGAGTTCAGTGAGTGCAGGGTGGTGGTTCCCTCAAGAATCACCTTCAAGTTTAGCTTCCTGTGTCCTGACACATGAGGTCAAGTGATCAACAAAAATTCAGGTGCACGTAGTGGGAAAAGAGCCTTCTCTGAAAGCAGTTCAGTTTGAAAAAATAGTTCACTATTCCTTATAGTGAGGTACATATCAATGCCAAATATATATTTAGTCATCTTTTATATAATCACTTCTGGATACAGAACAGGGGGAGGGAGGGAATGGCCCAAAAAATGAAATAGAAGTAATATGCATGACAACAGTGGGAAAATTTGGGTGCTCATCTGATGCTGGGCTATATACTAATTCAGGGATTAATTAATGATAAGCTGGAAACACATCTACCTGGACCCTTCTTCTCGGTCCCAGGGCATTCTGGGTGGAGCCGTTGCCCCCATGGGGACAGTAGGGAAACACAGTGCTGTCCAGGTGGAGGTGTCCAGTGGGAAATGGCAGTGAGGGTCTGCCCTTCAGGAGAGTAGTTGGAGCTGAGAGTGTAAATCTTGGTGCTGTCCAGAGAGGACCATAGTGATTTTGCAATTACTCCACATAGAGATAGCTGTGTGGAATAAATAATTCATGAAGGACTCCCAATTCCCAAATTCAAATCAACGGCTAAACTGTTCATGGTACACATACACAAGTAGGGGCAGGGTGCAGGATGTGAAGAGGAAAAACGTCTGCTCACCTCCTCCCTACCTCCAAATCCCATCTTTTTTGAAGGGAAAAATCTTTAAGCTTTGCAAAACAAAGTGAACACCAAGAAAAAAAAATCTCTATCTGTCTAACTCAACTTACTGCCATTTAGTCCATTCTTGTTTATAGTGACCCTGTAAGACAGATGTGTGAACATATATCTGCTCTAGTGACTTTCCAAGACTGTAACTTGTTATAGGAGTAGAAAATCTACCTTTTATCCTAAGGAGTAGCTGGTGATCTCTAACTACTGACCTTGAGGTTAGCAATCCAACTTGTAGCTCTCTATGCCAAGACTGCTGTCTATCATGTATCTATCAACTATCGAGAAACTAATCCAAAGTAATTTATGACAGTTGTGACTACTGTCCAAGTCCATAACAGGAAGAGGGATGAAATTCCCAGAGTATATAATTCCAGTTTCTCTCTTTGAATAATCAACGGGGCCCCAGAAATATCATCCTTGAAAACTGCTACACACACGGCTTCCAGGGCCATGGGGATGCTCTGCATTTGGTGGCTGGGGTAGTTTCATCTGAAAGCTGTCAGGCAAGGTACTGAAGCTTATGACATCCCTTGGCAATCAGTGCCCGTAACATACTAGGTCACCTCAATGTGGTTTTTCCATTTAACAGATTAAAGTCTCTGGTACCAAGGTGACATGCTTTAACACCCATCCGTTGATATTTACTGAACCACTAGTTTGGGATCTTCTGCCACATCCACCCACAGAGATGGCAGCAACAATCACTCACTGTGACCCTACAGGACAGAGGAGAACTGTCCCCAGGGATTTCTAACACAGGTAACTTTTTTTTAATGGGAGTAGAAAGCGTCATCTTTCTCCCTCAGCAGCAGCAACGAGATTTTAGAACCTACCATCACTTCAAACACCAGGGTGCTCAGTCACTGCAGTGGCCAGGAAGCCTGGGCCCTGGCCTTGGCCTGAGACAGCCCTTCTCCTCTGCCGGGCACTCCCTGCTGGTTTCTGTCACGTTATTTGAAATGCAGAGTAGCATTGTGTGTTTCACTGGTCCTAAAATTCTAAGCTTCACGCAAGGGATGTAATGTTCTCAGATGATCATATTCCTCTGCTGGGATCAAAGAGGAGTTTCATGATCAGGGTGTTGGGTCGAATCCTGTGTTTGGGGAACCAGGGCCTCCCCCTTCTGATGGCTTTGTTTCAATCCACCCCCCTCCAGGTTCCACACTTAAATACAACATCCTGAGGAAGCTAGCCTACCAAATAAGTATGATCTTGATGTAAATAAATCCTTCATCGAATACTAAAAGGGGGAATAGGTGCTAGGTGGTGTGAAGAACTACCACACTCACTACTGAGCAATTAAAAAAAAAAAACGTGCTTGTTTGGGTGAACCCAGAAGAACCTCAGAAGTAAGACTTGGCAATCTATATCCGAGAAATCAGCCCCTTGAAAACTCTAGGGGAAGGGCAGACACAGGATGGATATGAATAAGAACTGACTCCACACCAAGCGACAAGTGTCCTTGTCCCTCAGGACACAGACACACTGGAAGGAGCGAAAAGCGAAGAAACAAACCCCGTCATTCATCCTCGGCAGGCCTGTCCGAGGCCCCTTCGCGTACCCTAGTGGATATAACGATTAAACCAAACCCAAAGCCTACCTCACAGCCATCAAATCGATGCCAATTGATAGGAACCCTGAAGAACCGGGTAGACCTGCACCTGCTATGCTGCCAAAATGAGCTTTTACCGGAGTAGAGCAGCTGGTGGTTTCAAACTGCTGAATTTAGCAGTTAGCACGCAGCCCGACGTGGATCACTAGGCCACCAGGGCTCCGGAGCACGACTGAATTAGAGCAGAAGCAGGTGCTTTCTGCAAACGGACCTGGTATTGTGCCCACAGTCCCTATTGTAGGTGATGCCATCACTCTCCGGGAATTTTACCTGTTTCGATGGTGAAGAACTTCCCCAAATAAGTGGACAGGCTATGACAACCAATATGGGTGGAAAATGAAAGTAGACTATGTTGTCTATGTGGCTTCCATCATTGCACAATATCTCCCTCAATGAAATTACAACACCACCCATTATGAGAAATGCTGTCTTTTCATTCAAATAACACCTTCCCCTAGGTTGATGTGTTCATCAACAGCTCCATAGCCCTGAGGAGGCATTTTTATCAAAGTCCAATGTTTTATTTTTTTTTAACAGCACCAAGGGAAAAATGAAGCCTAATATGATGGGAGAACGTCCTTTCTCTTTACCCAGCATTTTCAGATTACACCAGTTGAATAATTTTTATTTCAATTCCTAAATCTACACCTGCCAGTATGTGGGAATCACAAGCACATAGACATTTGATCTCTTGTAGTCAAACAAAAGCACATTTTAATCAGGAGACACCAGAGTTCTTAAAACCTCCCAATTTAACATAACTAAAATTCTGTAAACCTATGTGAATAAACCTTCTTAGAGAAATTTCTCCACTTACTTTAAGAAAATGGAAGCTATTTTCTTTCAGTATATCTATATTTATGAAAAGAAGTTCTAAGGGTGTAGAACCAACCACAATGTCGACAGTTCAAATCCACCAGTCACACTTCAGGAAAAAAATGAGGCTTTCTAATCCTGCCCCAGTTTAGTCTCAGAACTCCAAAGGGGAAATTCTTTATTCAGATCTGTATGGTCACTATGTTATAATCCACTAGGTGACAATGAGTCTGTTTGGGGGGATTTTTGTTTGTTTGCTGATTCGTTTTTTGATATTTAAGTCGGTTATTATTGGGTGTTCTTAGTTGCTTTCTGACTTACCGGGGGGTACCCCAAAAATGTAATTTTTTTTCCAAAAGTATGTATCTAATTTTTTTTTTTTTACAAAGCAACCTTATCACCTGCAAAGTACTCTCCATGACACTTAATCATTTGCCAAGCCTGCGATTCCATTCTTGGAGACATTTTCCAAACCCTTCTGTTTGGATGGCTGACAGCCCCTCCCTGGTTTTCTTTTTCACTTCTTCTATGCTGTCAGTCGTCAACTCACCGTCCTTTCATGTCCATCTTCATTCAAGGAAACGCCCAGCCACCCTGAGCAATGTCAGGTGAGTACGGTGTGAGATGCAAGAGAGGCATGATGTTTTTTGCCCAAACTGGCATAATGCGGTGCATTATGGTGGTGGCAAAACCAAACCCCCATTTGCCATAAATCGGGTGTTTTTTTGGTTTGTTTGTTTTTTGTTTTGTGCACTGTTAAGGAATCTTTTCAGAACCTCTAATCAGGGGTCCTCAAACTATAGCCTGCAGACCACATGCAGCCTGCCTAGGACAGTTATCCAGCCCACCGGGTGTTTTTCTGCCACTGCTGTCCTGCTTAGCAGCAGATTAATCCGGGACCTACAGTGAATTTGTTCATAGTTTGTTGTTGTTGTTTTACTATAGTCCAGTCCTCCAACGGTCTGAGGGGCAGTGAACTGGCCCCCTCTTTAAAAAGTTTGAGGACCCCTGCAAGTCTAAATAGACATTTTAATTAATAGGCTGACTGGTGTAAAGAATTCTAAATGCACTACAAGTCGACCTTTCCAACCCTTCAGGAAGTTGATGGACATCCCAGATTGAGGTCTGTCATCAATCGACATTTCACCTTTGATGAAACAAGAAAATCACTTGTATGAGTTTCTCCCATAAGGCTGCCCTTGTAAGCTGTGTTCAGCACAACAGCTTCTGTGGCATTTTTCCCAAGCGGGAAACAAACTTTCACAGCCACACACCATTCTTAAATTGGTCATCACAAAAAACAAGGTTCAAGCGAGACTATATGAAAAAAATTCACTGTGACCAGAGAGAACTTCCCAGGTGATACCACTGGGTACACGAATTCAGAGCAAGTTGCTTCATGCTCCCCTAGCAGGAAAAATGTTTACTATGAATACTCTGTTCCACCCAATGCAATTCCGGTTTGGTGGGCACCCCCTCATACATTGACCCCCTGCACAACAGAAACACCGGTCACCCTTACAGGTGTTGGTGTGTTTGATCCCATCGTTGCAGACACCGTGTCTCTCCGTCTCCTCCACTTTATCCAGCATCATGTCGTTTGTCCAGGGACCAGTCTCTACAGCTAAGGAAAAGAATGCCTTTCAAACAAGCATTCCTCCTACAGTGCCTTGGTCCTCCTGATGACGTTTTCTAATAAAGCTAATCTCATTAATATGCTGGCATGTCAAGTCATTATTTTTCTGTTGTTAAAAGCCAACTTGTGGTTTGCTTTTATTCTTTCAAATACAATTAGCAAAGCCTCCAGTGTCTGAAAGAACCTTTTCATTTGGACAAATTATTCCCTGGCTGACTTTAAAGAAAGGGGAGAAAGGGCGAAGAGGGGGAGGGAAGGGGGAATTGGGGGGGGGGGTGTCTATTCTGGTGTGGCTTTAGCCGACACAAAAGCCTGCCTGTGCCTAATCTCCCCAGAAGTGGACAAATACAGCTACCATTCTCTGCCTTTTTTTTTAAACTTTTCTTTTCTTTTTTGTTTTTGGTAAGTTGACTTGGGCAATTTTCAAGGAGAGTATCGTGAATACATTATGTAAAACAAATACATTATGTAAGACAAGAGGGCATGAAGTGGTGTCTGGGCAAGGTTCTATTGATGATCTGATCACTTTTCAATTACGGTCACCTCCTACAATGCCACTCTGCAAAAACCTGTGGCCAAAGGCAGGTTGGTTTAAGGCTGTTTGACGGCTGGGCCCTTCCTGCGTGGAAGGAAATGAGAGCATTGCTTTTCAGCACTTCAGGACTTTTCCAAAGGTAACGCCTGGCCTAGCTAAACACGTATTTATTAAACGCCATCTCTGCTCAAAGGCCTTGCCTAGATAACCCCCCTGTTCCAAGCCCCTCACTCTGTGGGTGAGAATGTGAGGGAGCCCTGGGAGGGGCAGGGGAGGCAGGCGGGGAGCCCCAGGACACTGCGGGCTCTCTAACAATACAGAGCCGCTTCCACACTGCTGGGGTACTTGTTTAATTAGCAAAATTTTCAACGTTTAAATACAGAGAAGGAAAAAGAAAACAAGCTATGGGTGGCCCGCTAACCTCAAACGAGCAAATACCCAAAGTTATAAAGTCACCCCCTGCTCAGAATACCTGGTTAGAAATGAAAACAGCGTTTACCAACTTCTACCTCAAGTCAAGAACAGAGATCGCATTAAGAAGGATGAAACCAACTCTGAAAGCCGACGAGTATGGACGATGCAGCCGGACTGCAGCAAAAAAAGGGGGGGAGCCTGCCCATTCTTTAAACCCCAAACACCTTTCTTTTACAGGAAAGAGAGCCCTCTCTGAGATGATGGGAGTACTACGACAAGGGAGGACTCTAAACATCAGGGCTCTGGCTGTTTGCAAAGGTACACTTGCTGCTGGACCTTTGTCAACACACACCAGACGCACACCGGCGCAAGAAATCAGTCTGCACACACAAAGGAGGGGGTCTCGTGTGCAGAAGTTCCAAGCCACAGGAGGGTGACGAGGGTCACGCCAAAGAACAGTTGGTGGCCCAAAACTGAAGTCATGTAACTTTCCGGGAGGTCGTCTGCTGCAATATCATGAACAGCAGAATCTTTTCACGGAAGGTCCCTAACATGCAAGGGAGGGGGAGTTGTGATGATGGCTACATTGTGGTTTTCCCGTAGAGGAGAAATAAACCCCTGCCAGATCACAACGATGAAATGCAGCCTCTAAGTGAAGACTGCCGTTAGAAAGCGCACTTGAACAGGTAGTAACAACCAAGAGTGGAGTTCAAAATCATTGGCCCCTCCTTGAGAAAGACCAGGTTTACTCCTCCCATAACAACATACAGTCTCAGAAACCCATGAGGTCAGTTCCACTCTGTGCGGCAGCCCTGCTGTAAGTCAGCATGGATTCAGTGACCGTGACTTTGCGTGCTTTGGGTTGCTTGGGGGAAAACAGAGCAGCGATCGCCATTGTGTCCAGTCCTATTCTTGACAACCCAAGTTTGTCCAAGTAAAATCATGCCCCTTAAGGTTTAGGGAAATAGCCTTTTTCTTGGTTTTTTTTTAAATACCCAAGTGCTTCAGGGTGGACTCAAGCTTGCAACCTTTCTGTTAGCAGCCCAGCACTTAGAATGTGGTGCCACCTAAGGTCTCAGGTAGTACCCAAACCTGGAAAGGGATGGACCCCTTGCTGTGGTGCCCCAAATCTTTGTTTTGAAGCTCTGAGAAGAGACCTGGCCACCGCTTTTCAGTCGTAGTCCCACTGGAAGGTCCCCAAGTTCTAACTCCTTGACAACTCTTCTCCAGCCCAGGTAGACTCTGGCCCTAGGTTGCTCTTGTCTGCATCAAGGATGAGGTGCCATCAGGGCAATGGTCTCTGCTCCCTACGGTGACACTGGGAGAAATCTGGATCCCATGTTGGTGCTCTCTGAACAAGCACATGCCCTCTGTGTTTGTTAACTTTTTAACAATAAAATTAGGCAGATTTTAGTGAGGAAAAAATGAGGCTTTCTATGCCCATAAAGATTTATGACCTCAGAACCTGCAGGGGCAATAGAACTGGGCAGGGGAACTACCCTATAAAGTCATGATAAGACAGAATGGATGTGACAATAGTGCGCTTCCAGATTCTAGAAAGTGTGCAAAACTACCACCACATTGAGATTAATTACACATATTCTTCCAGGACACAAAAATCTCCTGCAATCATTTTCTATGGAAATACACTGGGTTTCTTTGTATCTTAAAATTAAGAACTTGACATCGGGATGGTGAGGGGCATTCTTTAAAATGCAGAATTCTGTTTTACTTTGTTCTTCTTGCTTGTTCTTTATTTGTTGGTTCGTTGGTTTTTTAATGTCTTTCTGTAAAGGAAATCCAGGATAGATTAATTTGCTGAGACGGCAACTGGATTCATGGTTCCTTGGGAGAATGGCAGGGGAGGATGGAAGGAAATGGAATCTAATAGCAATGAGAACAAGAATGAATAAAATGTTCTAAAACTGATTGTGGTGAAATTAGTACAATTTTTCTTGATATGACTGAACTATGGAAGAATATGATGTGTGAATTATAAGCCAATGAAATTGTCAGAAGCATTTTGGTATATTCTATTACTATTGGCAGTAATTTTTTAAATGATTCTGCAATGTGTATACAAAGCAAACCCACTGCCATGGGCCATCCTTGACTCTAAGCCACCCGGTATGGGGTTTCTGAGGTTGTAAATCTTCACAGGAGCCGATAGCCTCATCTCGATGCCATAATTAAACCTAAGAAAGAATCTCCACTTAACCAACGGTAAGGAGATTTTTCCCACGCAAACCTATCAATGGAAACAGCAGCTATAAGAAGGAAATGGTGTGACATGACAAGAAAATATTGGGAGTTAGAAAGGGCAACAGACTCAACTGACATGAGAGATTACAGCTGATGTGGGCACCAGGCAGAGGCAGGAAACACCAACAGGAAGCAAAGACATTCACATCCTGAGCCTCAATCCCTGGAGGGCCCTGGCCCCTGGGGTGGTGAGGATGCAAGGGTGTCTTTAAAAAGAGGATTTATTGAAAGTGTGGAAAAGGAGCACTTAAAAGTCAAATCTTCTCCCCAACCTTACACAAACAAGGAACTTCCCATGCAAGCAGAAAACCTAGGGTTTACTCTCTGAAGATCTTGAAGCACAGAAGATCTGGGATAGATGGCAGTCTGCATTTCTTTTCTTTCTTTTTTTTTTTTGCATACATACATACATCATACATACATACATCAATTGTACCAAGCATATTTGTACATATGTTACCACCATCATTTTCGAAACATTTGCTTTCTACGTGTGTCCTTGGTATCAGCCCTCTTTGCCACCCCCCACCCCCGAGTCTGCATTTCACAAGTGAGAGACCTCCTCCCTGGGTAGCCCTAGGACTATCAAGAAGGAGATTGGCAATAATCCTTTAACAAAATTGAGCAGGCTGAGAGAAAAGGAGCCTGCCAACCATCTTCATTTTTCCTTGAAAACGCTAGCTTGACACCTTAGTCCAAAAGAAATGCCAAGGAACCAAAGTCACTGCTATCTAATCCAGCAGTTCTCAACTGGTGGGCTGCGACCCCTTTGGGGGTCAACTACCCTTTCACAGGGGACACCCAATTCAAAACAGTAGCAAAATGATAGTTACGAAGTAGCAACACACATAATTTTATGGTGGGGGGGGGGTCACCACCACATGAGGAACTGTATTAAAGGGTTACGGCATGAGGAAGGTTGAGAACCACTGATCTAATCAATTCTGATGCACAGCAACACTCTAGGACAGGATGTAACTGTCCCTGTGGGTTCCTGAGATGGTAACTCTTTACAGGACTGGAAAGCCTCATCTTTCTCTTGAGGTGCGGCTGGTGGTTTCAAACTGATGGCTTTGTGGTTAGCAGCCCAAGGCATAGCCACTTCACTACCAAGACGCCGTTAAATTACACTAGAAAACAGATAAATTTTGTCTCCATTGTCAAACATTAGTATTTGTTTGCATGCCTTCTAAAAGAAGATCAAACACCAGGGCCCGTCACACTTTATGACCCTACCAAAATATCTACCATGAGACAAGTTCCACCCATAAATGGAAATTTCTTTTAATGGCTCAATCTTAAAGACAAACATGCAGGATTATGAAAAACTAAGAAAAGCCTCTATAATATGAAAGAAAAGGAGATCAAAATAATTGGCAAGCATAGGAGGGGTGTGGGGGGAAATGGGGAATGCAGGAAATAAAAGAAAAATGTTAATTACTTCAACAAATGCAAGATACCAGAATTAAAGGATATACTCTGTTTTATGTGTTCTTATAAGAGGAAAACACCTACCTACTAAATTATGACAATATTACAGTTATAATCTGAAACTCAGTTCTAAGTATATTAACATGTAGTTTAAAAATATATCCCAGGATTGCTGAAAAGGTATACTCCAAGACATAAGATATTACTTTCAAAAATAAGGTTAGGCTTCTATTTTTAAGGAGGGGGGATTTGGCACTCATAGAAGAAGAATGAGCTATTGAAAATTAAAAATAGGATAGCCCAAATGAAAAATTCAGTAGGCAACTTGAAAGAAAAACTTCAGGAACTCTTTCAAAACATAAAATGAAAAGGCTGAATTGGAAGATAGAAGTGAGAGTTAGAAGAAAATTGAAAACAAATAA
Organism: Nesogale talazaci; assembly: GCA_004026705.1. NCBI lineage: Eukaryota > Metazoa > Chordata > Mammalia > Afrosoricida > Tenrecidae > Nesogale > Nesogale talazaci. Next base: position 11,660 of record PVJH01015837.1, read on the forward strand.
CAACTTTAAAATTTCCAGACTAGAAAACAAAGAGCCTAACACAATGACAAAAAAAAATGATCCAGATCAAGACGCCTTACTGTACAACATCAGTATCCTAAGTCTGGTTGTCCCCAGTGTATCCCCTTCTGGTCTCTGCTCTGCCCTCTATCAAAGGTGGGTTTCTCCTGCAGGATTAGATTCTTAACCAGCTGAGTTCCAACTGGTTTGGCCAACAAGAAGCACAGGTAAAGGATTAGCGTATACAGACAGAGGAAAACCTGACTATTTCATTCCCTCACATTTTGCCTTGAGTCGTGTCTCTGAAAAAGACAAAATGTTCTCATTCTCATTCTTCTGGCAGCCTAAGCTTTTGCACACGGGTAAAACTATCTCTCACCGGTCCTTCCAGCTCTCAGGGTGGCAATGGTTTTTTACTGTTGCTGACTCCCCTTACTATCTACTCTTAGTACCATTTCCATCCTACCTACTCTTTCTCATTTGTTCCTCCTAATAAATTTTATCTTTTGAATTATCTGGTGGGGGTTCTAGTTTCCTGAAAAGACCAAGACAGACATAATCAGAAATAAGGAGACAAAAACTAAGGTCTTATAGAAACAGAGAAAAACATAGGAGTGTGACAGAGAGACCTGTTTAGGGTTTTTTATGGCAATCCATGGTATTTTCAATAATTTTTGCCAAAACCTTAGTTCAAATGCATCTATTTTTCTTTTGTGCTCCTTATTCAACATTCACATGCTTATAAGACAATTGGAAATACCATGGCTTGGGTCAGGTGCACTTTAATCCTCAAAGTACAACATCCTTGCTTTTCTTGCTTCTCCCCCAACCCCCATATCATTTTACTAAGAACTAATCCAGACAACGTAGTTCAGTATTATACAGTTGCTAACAAAATAAATTTCAAAACATTTTCTTCTTTCTTGAACTCTTGATATCAGTTCCCACCTGCTCTCCCTCCCCAACCATATCCCCCAGGAACTCATTCTAGTTGTTGTGTCTATAAACTCAACAATCCTGTGTTTTGTGTACTGAAAAAAAAAACATTAAAACACAAAGCAAAGGTGCAAGAAGGTCACCCACAATGACAAAATACCACAGAGATAAACCGCATTATTAAAAAAATATTAAAAACCAGATAAGACTCAAAGTGTATCAGAGGAGAGATCAAGTGACAAAGTTTTAACCACTCAAGTCAGAGTTATCATTTTAAAGTAGTATAGTCACCCCTCCAGTACTCTGCCAGATAACCAACTTACTCCCATCCCTCAATTGTGGTTAGAAAGAAGTCGTTGGAGGCTTATTTCCTGTGTAGATCCTACAAATATATTTTGAACTTTCACTGCCATCCAGAGCCTTCTGCAAACCAGAATCTCAATTTATGCTACAATATTATGCCCTCCTTTGGAATTGGATTATGTAAAATTCCATCTTTGGGTCACTGATGTTGGTGTGCTTCTTCCATGTGGACTTAATTGACGTCTCACTTAGCTGTCTGTTTCTTTGGAAACAAGCCTTTAAGACCCCACGTGCTATTCTAGTTGATAGCAAGGCATCGTCTAATTTTTTTACCACTCTTTGCTATAACGCAGCTTTGTTTTTCAACATTTTCAATCGGCCTTCTGCATAGGATTTACCTGATGCAATACATCTCTTGATCACTGGACTGCTGCTTCTGTGAGCATTGATTGTGGAAAAAAGCAAGGCAAATTCCTGGAAAATTTGTTTTCTGTATATTGTGCTGTTACCTCTTGGTCCCGTTGTGAGGATTATGGTCTTCTTTTTATTGAGATGTAATCTATGTTGAAGGATGCAATGGTTGATCTTTCTTCATACGCAAGTGCTTCAAGTCCTTCTCACTGTTAGCAAGCACAATTGTACCACCAGCCTATGACAGGTTGTTAATAAATCTTCCTCTAACTATGTACTACATTCTTAATCATATAATCCAGATTGCCTAATGATTTACTCAGCATACAGATGGAGCAGGTAGGGTGAGAGGATACAACCTTGATATACACCTTTCCTGATTTTAAGCCATGCAATGCTTTGGCATGAGGCTTTTTAAGCCTCACAAATACCTCTTGACTCATGTACTTGAAGCCCATGTACGATGAAGTGTTTTAGGATTCCCATTCTTCCCAGTGCTACATTTAGTTCTTTATGATGCACACAGTTGGATGCAAAGGTAAACATCTTTCTGGTGTTGTTCACTTTCATGCAAGATCCTCCTGGCATCACCAGTGATGTCTCTTGTTCCAGGTCCTCTTCTTAATTGACCTGAACTTCTGGCAGCTCCCTGTCAATGTACTGCTGCAATCACTGTTGGATGGTCTTCAGCAAAATTTTACTCTCGTGTGATATCATTGATGCTGTTTTATAATTTGACATTGCTAGGTCCCTTTTCTTCGGAATGGGTACAAATATGTTTCTTTGCCAGCCAGTTGGCCAAGTAGTTCTCTTCTGAATTTCCTGGCATAGCCCAGAGAGTGCTTCCAGTAGTTTAACAGCTAATTGAAGTATTTCCATTGATAGTCCATCAATTCCCGAGCCTTGTTTCTGGATGATGCTTTCAATGGACTTCTTTCGATACCATCGGTTCTTGCTCATATGTTACCTTTGGGGGTGGTTGGCTGTCAACTAATTCTCTTTGGCACAATGACTCTGTGTATTATTTCCATCATCTTTTGATGTTTCCTACATCATTCGATATTTTTTCTAGAAAATATTTCAATATTGCAACTCAAGACTTGAATTTTTCCTTGAGTTATTTTAGTTTAATATAGATGCTCTATGTTCTTCCTTTTTCTTTTTCTAACTCTAGGTGTATGTGTGTGTGTGTATATATATATATATATAAAATATTTGGTTTTGTCTTCTCCCACTTTCTTTTGAGATTTTTTGTTCATTTCTTTGACTTCCTTGTTTCTTTCATTTGCCTTAGCTACTGTATGATTAAAAGCATGTTTCAGAGTCTCTTCTGCTTTTGATCTTTTCTTTCTTTTCTCTCTATTTAATAACCTCTTTGCTTTTTGCTTTTCTCTTCTTTTTTTATGGATGATATTCTTGATGCCAACCCACAGCTCATCAATGTGTCAAACCTGTCCTAGAGGTATTCTCAAAATTCAGGTGGGATATGTTCAAGGTTGTATTTCAGCTCTTGAGAACTTGTTTTCTTTTTCTTCAATTTCGATCTGAACTTACATGGCCTATTCCACAGTCAACTCCTGCGGGCCTGGTTTTGACTGCTAATGCTGAGTATGCTAGTCTGGATAGACCAGAGAAACAAATTCAGAGGCACGTATATGTATAAGAAAGAGCTTTACATATGAGAGCAATTGAATATTGAGGAAACATCCCAGCCCAGTCCAGATCAAGTCCAGAAGTCCAATATTAGCCCATGCATCCAATACCAATCTATAAAGGCCTCTTCAGACTCATGAGATACCTGCAATGATTCTGAATTCAGGAAGATAGCAGGTCAGTGGGTGGGAAGTCTTATGGATCCTGTGGGGTTATAAACATCTCAGTGCTAGCAGGGTCTCCACATGGTGCATCCATCTTGGGGCACTAGCATAGTGCCATGTGTCTTATCAGCTGCAATATCTCCCGGGGAGTGAGCAGAGAGAGTGTGTCTCTCCTGTCTCTAAGGAGGAATACAGGAGTTTCAAGAATCCTCAGGAGAAGACCGTACCTACACAGAGACCTCATTAGCTATGACCTGATTGACTAGACTCCACCCCTTCACACAGAATCCTCTCATAGTGACAAGGGAATATATAACTAGCACACTGAGCTTCTCCATCCTCTTGTCTCACGGATGTAATCAATTTGGCTTCTATGCATTCCATCTGGAGAAGTCCACATGTATATTTATAGTTTGTGTTGTTGAAAAAAGGAATTTAGTATGAACAAGTTACTGGTCTTGCAAAATTCTATCATGTGATCTCCAGCTATCTATACAGGTTTATATCACCAAGACAATATTTTCCAACTATGCCATTTCTTCTCTGGGTCCAACTTATGCATACCACTTGCCAGTAATTATCAATGTAATTGATAATTACATGTGTTGACCAATTTCAGACTGAAGATATTGGTATAATTCTTCCATTTCTGCATCAGTGTCTTTGGAGGTTAATGCATAAATTTAAATAATAGTTATTAAATGGATCCCCTTTATGCAAATGGACATAATCTTATCACAAACAGTAGTGCAAGTCAGAGTAGATCTTGAAATTCCCTTTGAAGATGAATGAAATGTCATGTCTCTTGATCAATAATTACTGATCTTTATGTATTTCATTTCATTTTTTCACTATCTACCTAGATTCATACTTCAGATATTCCAAGTTTGAATTACTAGTTCTTGTTTGCATCTGTTAATGAAGATCCCCAAAGCTTTACCCCTGCAGGCTTTACTCCATCAGTGTCATTATAGATGACTCTCTTTTGAGACAGCAACACTTCCTCAGTCACATTTTGAGTGATTTCAGACTTAAAAGGCTCATTTTCTGGTACTAGCTCTGATAAATACTTCTGCTCCTTAGGTTTTCAGCAATTGTCAATGTTTTGATACAATTCATATGACTTTCTGTGGCTAATTCCTCTGAAGTGAGTGGCCTTTTCCTTATTCATAGTTTGTTCTTGGTATGGGAATTCTGCTGAAATCTGTTCACATTGGGTGACCCTGATGACATTTGAAAGACCAGTGACATACCTATCAAAACACAGCAATACACAAACCACCACAATACAACAAACTTGCAAGAGACTAGTGGAATGAGAGCTAAATGAGAGCAAATAAAAACTAAGGCAGCTATTAACTTCAGAGACAACAAAAGTTACACGGGAAAATAAATTCAATCAAAAGGCACTGCATGATCCAGATGTGTGGTAGTTACATAATCTCATGTCAGCTTGATAAATAGAGTGAAGGGTGGAGTCTACTCTGTCAAACAGGACTCCGCCTGATGCTGCCTCTTTGTGGGCAGGTCCTTCTCAGGAGGATTCTGGAGGCTTCCTCTCTTCCTCCCTGGAGGTAGGACACACTCTTTCTCTCTGCTTCACCTTCCTGCTGGAGAGACACATGCAGGACCTGGAGGACCCATATGGAGATGCTTCCACCACCACTGGATCCACAAGACTACCCACCACTGGCCTGTGGTCTTCCTGCATTTAACATCATTGTGAGTGTCAATATGAATGGACTAGTATCGAACATTTGGACTAATATTAGACTAATGAACTGGATCTGAACTGAACCGGGATGTTTTCTCAATACACATTTGCTCTTTGATAAAAAGCTCTTTCTTAAACATAGATGAATGTTCCCGGATTTGTTTCTCTAATCAACCTGGACTAACACAACTTATAAATAATATTTTAGGATCAAAAGAACAAATCTACATACATGAATTTGCTTAGTTTTTCTTCAAATTTTATCTTTTGAAGATATCTTTAACCAAAAATTACGTTATGCAAATATTGAGAAGATAGAGGAAGAAGACATACTGTCAGAGGAAGAGCAAGCTAAATCTTTTCCTACTTATAAAAAAAAAAGAGGTCATATCAACTTTTAATACCAAGAGTAGTCATGTAAATTAGCTCTTTTGGAAACATTTAGGAATATAGCAAAAGAAGCAGATAAGAATATTAATGAGAGTGAGAAACGGAGAAGCAAAGAATAGAAAATTCATGTATCATTCTCATAGTACTGTGATTATTTTTATTCGGTGTGACTGATTTTCTTTCACTGTACATGTGAGCCCTATCCATCTTAAAAACCATGCATTACTTTGATTTCAACAACATCAGGGGAAGAAGATGAGCTTCCCTCACGGGCAGAGCCAATTGTTAAAGCGCCAGGCAATGAATGGGTCTCAGAAGTGCCAAATACAATAAGAAGAATGGGTCAAAGCCAAGAATGGGATTTACAGGGCCCAGAAGCCAGAAAGATTGCCAGAAGGAAAACGATGTCTCCAGGTTGGCTCAGACTAACCTGAGAAACAGTAGTAGGAACAAATTTAAAGCTACCTCTTAAAGACATAATGTGAAAACACTGAAACTCGGAAACGCTGCTGGCTCCTACTCTAGAATGAATAAATGGATACATGAATATCTCTTCTCGGGAATAGATGCAATGATTTGGGAGTAGAAGATTAGGAATCGTGGAGTAGTTAAGTGATTCTTCCAACAGAGTGATTTTTTCAATGTGCACCATGGTGTAGCCTAATTCATGTGAATTAACAGGAACCAATATAGCAAATGGTATGCTGTCTGATCATGGACTGATCCAATGGTATAACTTTCCACTCCACAGATCCTATTTAAGAACCAGATTAATCTCCCCAGAAATTTACATGTATGTACTTACCGGCAAAATTTTGGACACAATTATAGAGTTAATGTACCTTGGATCAACTGAGTCAAAAAAAGATCACAGAAATTTGGATATATATTAAAAAGAATGGAGTCACTCCATTCCCTGTGATCTCATTTCTCTGGGAGCATGCGTATTACCCCATCTGTACCACCACTGACCTTCTATAAGGAAGGTGGCTCTGTGGGATACACATGGGACCACTAACCACCGAGTTCAGTAGTTCAAACTCACCTGCTGCTTCACCGGAGAGAGATGAGACTCTCTGTTCCCTTAAAGGCTCAAAGGCTCAGAAACCCTAATGAGCAATTCTACTCTGTCCTCTTGGGTCGCTATGCATCAGAACTGACTCAGGGCAACCAGCTTTTGTCTCTTATCCATTTTGCAGACTTCTGACAATACCATCAGGAACAGCGTGTTTCAGACTAGCGTGCCTGGTGCTTTCTGTCGGTGCTGGTACTGATTCACTTGCAATGCTTCCCCAAAGCTCATGGTCATAGGTATTTCTATACCTACTGGAGTCTCTTAGGTAATGAGATTCTCACCCCAAATGGGATTGTTATGTTGTCCAAGATCAACCTCATAGCCATGCTCCCTGAAGCACTCAACAGCAGCATCAAGGACATGAGGGTCGCAAAAACGCAAGGAGAACACGTCACAGCAGATGAAGAGGAAACAGAGCCTGGCCAGCCTTTGTCAGACTGGGTGAAAGAGCAGAGAGACAAAAATGTGTATTTGGATGAGCTAGAGACAGGAAAATGGAGGAACTATCCCAGCCTATGATGCCTGCCGGGCTCCCTTGCAACGCCTGAGACATTTAATCTTAGGGTCATGGGTTCGCCCCATATTGGGTACTTTGTTATTAAAAGGGTCAGACTGATGTAGTGGAAAAAGAAAGTCACTGAACCAGGAGTCAAGGGATGCATCTAATCTTGGCTTGGCCACTACACAGAGAATTCTAAAACCAAATGCCAGGGCTCTGGAATTGGACGCCCTCACAGGGCAGATGCCAAGAGTGAGAGCCACCGCACCTGTGGGCAACCCAATAAAAACCACCAAAGAAGGCCAGGCAGGCACTTGGCAAAAATTTGCCTGAGCCATGCCCAGAGCCCACTGATACTTGAGGGTCACCCCAACCAACACTCCCAACCCCACTCCACCATGGCGTGATGCTTTACCTATAAACTTCAGGCTTCTGGTCACTCCCACATAGTCTGCAGAGTGCCATCATAAACCTCCTCTACTGCCTCCCAACACCGTCCCCCACAACAAACCCTCGGGCTAATGTTGTCTGAAAAAGGTCAAGGCACTTCCCTTGTCACCCAATCCTCTTGTACGGCCTGTCATATTCAAGTCTGGGGAGACTTCTTCACACAAACCTCAGTTTCCACCACTGTTCCCTGAGCCGGCTGGCTTAGATGGATTTACAGTTTAATAATAAGAAGAATAAACACAAGAGCAATACGTGTTGCCATTGAGTGGAAGCTACGTGGCGACCCTGTGTGTTTCACAGCGGTGTGTGTGTCGATGGGTTTATCAAGGACCAATTGTTTGGGAAGGAGACTCCCAGGACTTTCATCCAAAGGACCTCTGGTTGGACTCAAACACCAGCCAGACAGGTTAGCCATCTGTACCACCCAAGGACTCTGCCACACCACCTCTGCTGTTACTGAATGTTTCCTACGAGTGAAGCATTTAACGGTGGCCATTGGATGCTGTTGCACAGGCTCCGTCTCATAGCAACCAAAGACTGAAACACCACCTGGTCCGGCACCACCCTCACAATTGTTGTAAGGCTGGAGTCTATAGCTGCAGCAATTGTGTCAGTCCACCTAATGGAGCGTCTTCCTCTTGTTGGCAAACAATAATAGGCTGCAACAGTGAGCAGAAACAGTTGTGGGCCCAACAGCAACTGAGTGCAGAGACTACAGGAGAACACAGTTAAGTCAGAAATCCCACCTGAGACACACTCTGTTGTCAAGATACGCTTGATGCCCAAGACTTAATCTGGGCAGTCAAGAGAGGCCATCCTAAAGACGTTCTACTTAAGCCTGGAGGGAAGAGTGGGAGTATGCATGAGGGGGAGGGATACAGGAACATCAGACACATGGGTCTGCATTGTGTTACATAGTGTTTCTACACATTTCTCAAATTCTTTCAACGATGCGCTAAAAATATCATTCCCATTTCATAGACAGCGAGTGAAAGGCACAGTGTTTCAGAAATGTGCCCAACATAAGAATGGTAAGAGGCAGAGGCAGGTTTGTGAAACACCAACCCTGCACATGAAACCACGTCTTGTTAACGAATTGAATTGTCCATCCAAGGAAAAGTTATGTTTAAGTCCCAGCCGCTGTGCCTCTTTGAAAATACGGACTTTCTTTCACCTCGTGAATGAGATCACACCAGAGTAGGGTAAGTCCTAAACGTGGCCTTTCTAACGGTGTCTTATAAAAAGAGCAGACACAACATGAGCGCACGCAACTCAGGGAAGAGAGGGACAGAGCACAAAGATCCTTCAGCACATCCTGGCTACCTGTGAGAAAGGAGCCTCCCATACAAAGCGGCTTCAAGAAGTTTCTGGAAACATCTCACTCTTTCAGCTTTAATTTTCTACAAAATTTCTGAAGTGCCCACCTCCACCTGCCAGAGATCAATGCTCTAACCAAGCTTCTTGCTTCCAAAATTGTGAGACTATAAATTTGTGTGGCATTTTTGGTGATGACCATGCTAGGTATCAAATTTTGGGGACCATAAGACACACCTGGCCATAAGACACACCCAATTTTTAGAGCAGGAAAACAAGAAAAACATATTCTGAACCACATAGTACCAGTATACTAAAATGTTCTGGGGTACCATGCCTTTGGGCCATAAGACATACCCTCATTTTTTTCCCACTTTTGGCGGGGGGTGGGGAGGGAGTGCGTCTTATGGCCCGAAAAAATACAGTAACTGTGAGAAAAATACTGCTTCGATAGTGACTATTATCAAAAACAATCTGGCCTCGAGGTCCTTTTAAACACATGTGGATCAGGAAGCAATAGAATTCTACCAAGTCCACTATTAAGAAGACAAATGTACTTATAAAAGTATTATTATATTACTGATTGAAATGGAGGAGACATTATTATGATAGATAGATAGATAGATAGATAGATAGATAGATAGATAGATGATAGGTGGTAGAAAGATCAATAACTAAACACTTACATCCACAGCTACTCACAGCTGCAATGGTCATACAGCACTGCTATTACTCCCATCAAATCCTTATTAATTCATGGTGATCCCAGGAATTGCAGAATGAAACACTGATGGATCATGTGACCCGTCATTATCATGAAAGCCATTGTTGCAGATACTATGTCATAGAAGGTGTCTCTTGTTTTTGCAGCACAACTCTAAGCAACTCTACCTTCTAACACACTGCACTCACAAAACTACTCAAACAGCCCACCAGAATTGAGTAAAACAGGAGTGAACAGTTGACCCAAGAAAAGCTATTCCATACGAAACCAATAGCCCAAATTTGAGGAACTTCACCAAACATTAAGTGGGTTAAACAATTATTGCGTTATCCAAATTTGAACTGGGAATAAAGTAGTTGGAAAGTCTGGTACTTGAGAGAAGTCCATTCATGCAGAGATGGTCACATGAGACCCAGAATTACCAATACAAATCATCATATTGCAATAGACTTTTCCAACTAGGTTATCTCAATAGATGTGAAAAAAAAATTGATAAAATTCATCCTCCAAACCTACATAGATAATAAAATTCACATACACAAGTCCAAGTAAAATTGGAGCAATCGGGATTATTACTAATGGATTATATCTGAGCCAATAGTCTAACTGTGATATTATTCTATCATCTTCCAAAGTGTTACCACTGGGAAAGAACTATGGAGAAAAACATATAGGGATCTCTACATGTTATATTTTAAAACTGCATGTAAACCTGCAATTATCCCAATGGAATTTTTCATTTGAAAGATGTATAGCAAGAGATGGTGTGAAGGTAAGTTAGAGAGAAAAGGATAGACTGAAAGAGGAGATAAATTTAATGGAAACAAAACTGCATCAGGTTGGGGATGAGCCCCGGTGGCATAATGGTTGGATGTGGGACTGCGGCCCACGGGCTTGGTGGTTCAAATCCAGCAGCAGCTCTCCAGGAGCAAGGCTGGGTAGATCCCATGACCACCAGAGGGCAGTGATGTCCCCACAAAAAAAAATAATAAAATAAAATTTGGTAAGTTAAGAATGTTCACTTCATTTTTTAAAAACTGTCACCCTATCAGTATAACCTTGCAACAAAAAGAAACTAGTTTCAACATCTTGCATCTTGCTATAACACTTTCAAGCTGCTAACGCTATATTGAGATGATCCTAACCACTAATGTATATATAATAGAATAAGATCATCATATCATTTGTAATGCCAACAATAGCAACCTGGGTCTAACTCCTTCCCTAACCTAATTAGGAAGATGATGAAACCTCCTGTGATAGTTTTGTTCCTGATTCCTAATCAAAGATTCCACTTTGCAAAAACCAAAACAAAATCTTCACAAACCAGGAATAAAATACCAACTTTCCATACAGTAATAAAGATTATCTTCCAAGAAGGTTTGCTGTGAGCAGCAACCATCATGCTTAAATGGTGACATATAAAATGCCCTTTTTTAAGAGCAAGGCTCAGATGTTCATGATTGCTGCTTATACTCAATATTATGCTGGAATCCTGGCCAGAATAAAATCGATTCATCTATTCATTAAAAGCCTTAAGAGTTGAAAAGACAGCATTGTCACTATCTACAGGTCATGTGATTACTTAGACAGTGCATGATAAATTTTACACAAGAAGTCGTTTTAGAACTGGTTATATAATGCGTCTGGATTGAAGATCAATAGCAAAGGCTCAAGAGATCATAATGAGCTTCATGGGCTGAAGTTTAAAGCAATCGCATAAAATAACCCATTAGGAGAAAGAAATACAACATGTAGAAAGGTCTAGGGGGGAAAAAAGCCAAGCCCGAGTGAAGACCACCAACTTTTCCTAAGCATGTGTTCGATCTCAGGTCGTCACCTCTGTGAGGCCCAGCCATGTGAAACCTCTTGTTCTTTGAGTCCCACGTTACACTCCTCACAATTTCCCCTTGACCACTTCCCTAAACTTACCAGACAAACATCTCCAAGAGGCACTCAAAAGATCCTACCAAAGCAGTCATAAATACTAAAGACTGGTCCATCTTCAGAACTTGATTACATTATTTCGATGAGCTCTAACATCCGTTTGATTAAACAACAGTTAAGAGGTGAAGTGATAACATTTTTATATGTTTAGTTAAATGAAATGCATTCTTATATGATTAATGGAAACTGTGAAGGGTTTTTTTTTTTTCCTTTGTTTTCTTTTTTGCTTTCTGTATACTGGTGTATAAGCTGAGCTTTTCAGCACATTTTGTATGCCGTTTTCGGGTTGTCTTCTACTTGAGTATATATGATATTGCAATGAGCCCACTAGGAAATTTTAAGTCACATATGTGGCTCACATTGTGACCATATTCTGCTACCATTGACAGGGTTGATCTAGAATCCCCAAAGTTATTTGAATGGCATGTGTGCTAGATAGATGAGTATGTGTATGTTTATATAAGGAGCCTAGGTGCGGGCTGAGCCCCGGTGGCCAAAGTGGTTGAGTTCAGGACTATGGCCCGCGGGCTTGGTGGTTCAAATCCAGCGGCGGCTTTCAGGAGCAGCGCTGGGTAGCTCCCACGACCACCAGAGGCAGTGATGCCCACCCCCCAAAAAAAGGAGCCTAGGGGCACTGTGCGTTACATGGGGGGGGGGCTGCTAATCAGAAGTCAACAGTTCAAACCCACCAGCCACTCCACTGCAGAAAGATGAGACTGTCTGTGCCCATAGAGGATGACAGTCCAGGTTGACGAACCCTACATATGACCACTGTGGTGTCAGAATAAACTCAGTGGTAATGGGCTTGATGTGTTCATATATATGCAAGTAGTTAAAACATCAACAAATATGTTTATAAAATGCCTTGCATGTTGTCATATAGAAAATCCCTGTAAGAGTTAAAGAATAAAGAAAACGTTTTGAAAATGATGGCAGTAATTGTACAAATCAGCTGGAGCTAATTGAATTATGTATTTTTGTCATATCTGTAGAGCTCCCAATAAAATGATTTTAATTAATTAATCTTTAAAGAAAATCCCTATAAAGACAGTTGTGTATAAAACACATGAGTATTGTATACAGCAATATATGAGAGATATATATGCTGTTTTTTGAGTTCCAACTTTATGATAAGGTTAGGGCTAAATCCTTCAGGCAGGTTACAATCTGTAATCCCTCCCGCACGGTCAGCCTAGAACAGAGAGGCTGCGTGATTGGTCCAATATCACAAGGCCAGGAAGAGCTGGACCCGGCTCTCAAGGGAGATCTGTGCAGTAATATTCATGTAAGGAAACTGGGGAAAGTGGCAAATGACCAAATGACCAAATCTCTTAAAGCTGTACATCATTCCACGTAGGCCAGGACTCTCCCACCCACCGATCCCTCAAGAATAAGATGCGGGATCTTTTCTGAAGTGAATAGTTTTGAAAACCAGCACCTTCACTCGGTGGGCCTAAGAGATCCACAGAGATCAAAACTTGCTTGGAGAAAGGATCTGCGAAAGTGATAAGCAGCAACACAGCAATGGATGTGTGTCAGAGGCAACTGGAATGGTGGACCAATGCACCAGGTCAGGTGTGCTCAGCGGTCTTCGGGGCCACACGCACCTGAGGTCCTCCATTTAAATAGAGGCTTTAGCCTCATCTAGGCATCTGGCTCTTGATCACTCTTTAAAAACGCATCAGTTACAGTTCCATGGTATGAAAGGCTCTGGAACACGTGAGTAAAAACAGACTAGCCATGAAACTCAACCAGATGGCCCAAAGGGAAAACCACCGCCATTGAGTTGACTCTGACTCAGCAGGACTCAGCAGGCCAATGTGGAATGGCTTGGGAACAAGGTTCCCCGGGCGGTCGTCTTTACGGAAGCAGACTGCCACCTCTTCTGCTTGGAAAATCTGGTGGGTTGGAAACAAGCACCCACATGATGGTTAACAACCAGGCTTTTAGCCACCGAACCCCACAGGACGCTTTCATGAAAGAGTCTCCTAAAACCCCAACTACCTTCTGCCATCAAACTTCAGAAAAACTGGGCAGGTCACAATGTGCCGCTCCTTCATGCATTTGCCCCCCCCCCCCAACAGTCTGCTAGGCACATAGGGCAGAGGAAGCCTATAGCCATCGATTCCACATCCCCACAAGTGCCCAAAGAAAAGCAGTTTTCCTTCCACTGCAGTTGGTGAAGAGTACATGAAGAGTAGGGTAGCAGTAGCATGGGGGAGGGAAGGAGGAAGGGAGGGGAACCAGTGAGGGGGAAAAAAATCACAGAAGGCAATAGTGACATTCAGACCTGAACCAAGGAATTTTTGAATGGTCCAGAATGGGACACGTTGTCACCTCTCATTTAATTAGAAGACTGTTTTCAAGATGCTGAAGGTCTGGGCTCATAATTACTTACGTAATCCTCCTCATTGAGCCCTTGTTTCTCAAGAGAACTTTTCACCTCCATGGAAAACTTTTCAAACTCGGGTTTCACTGTCCTCAGTAGAGTGACTGTTTGGAGGGATGAGTACGCCTGCTTAGCTTCAAAGTCCTGTTTGTCTCCTCGCTTCCACGAGCCATCACCTACGGGAGAAATAAAAATATTTTTAATTCCAAGCCAGTCACTATAAAAGAGCCATTGTCCACTTTCAACTATGATGTGTCCCTCCATGTTACTTTTGGCAGCCAGGGCAGGAGGTATTGTCATAATTTCACACTTGGGTATAATGTGGCAGTGGCAAGACTGTTAACGGAGAAGAAAACCCTTTGGATGCATGTCCTTTGAAATGTAAGCGAGACAGAAAAACACTATTGCAGTCACTGCCTCATAATAACCATATAACTGCAATTTTCAGCCCTCTGAAACTGCAGCACCACCAGAATAAGAAGAACACTTTTATTTCTTTCTACTCACACTTATTTTTTAATACCTACAATCAACTGTAGATGTGCTCCAGGTTGGTACTGTGCTGTATAATAAGCCTGGTTTGGGGAGCTGTTGCATGGCAGACTGCAATTATATACTGCAGAAGCCAGACCCAAACATTTTTAAATTGATGCTGCTTAAAAAAAAAAAAAAAGCTACTTACTGCCATTGAGTCCAATTTGACTCACAAAGATCCGACAGAACAAAGTTGAACTGCCCCTTTGCGTTCCTGAGACTAACTATGTACTGGAGTAGAAAAGCCTTGTCTTTCTCTCAGGGTACTGCTGATAGGAGCTCGGGTAACTGTGAGAAGTTGTGTCTCTCCTGTGCTGTCAGCATCATAAAAATTGTTTGCTGGAAAATGTTCAAGGGTGCTTTGAGAGTCAAGTGCACGTCGCTAACAGGTTGACTGCATGTAACGTAGCCTAAACATAAAAGCTCTCTGTGTATAAGCCCATTCACTCTTCCCCGGGGGTGCATGATTCAGACATCATCTTCTTCACATTTTGTTGGTCTTGTTCTTGTTGTCATTGGGCGCTCTCAAGCCAGTTCCAACTCCCAGCAACCATATGCATAATAGAGCGAAACACAGCCCTGTCCTGAGCCACCGGGGCAACCACTCTTAGGTTTAAACGGATGTCACGGCCACCTTGTCAATCGATCTCATCGAGGGCCTCCCCTTTCCCACCAGATGGAAAAACATGGCGTCCTTCTCCAGGGTCTGACCTCTCCCAACAATATGTTCAAAGGATGTAGGATGAAGTCTCACGTCTCATCTCCTCTTGACCTTCCAGATGAGGGAAGCAGGGGATGGAGAAACCAACCACCCCAAAACCACCCAGCCCACCACCTCACAAGAGCAAAGACAGTCAACAGGGTTGCATCATGATTTGCCTCTTGATTGTTTCATCTTTGGGGGTGGGGGTGGTAGAGAGGCCTTCAGGGCCCAAAAGGAAATAGGATTGTTGCCAAAGGAGCCCTGGTAGTGCAAAACCATGGTCAGGGTGTTAGGCTGTTCACTGAAAAGCCACCAGTTGAAGGGAAAGGATCTAGCAGCCTGTTTCTGTACAAATGTGTGCCCTTGAAAAACCAGACAGGGAAGTTTTACCCTGTCCTACAGAGTCATAGCATTGGTCATCAACAGCAAGGATCTGAACTTTTGGGGGGTCAATTTTTTGAACAATGTTTTCCATGAATAACAATTATCATTATATCCTGGATATCTGTGGAAACACAATGAGTCACTCAAACTGCTGAGTCATTCAAACACTTCTATCTTCACAGATTTTTCTATCTCAGCTTGAAGCAGACAAACATTAGTTTTTTTTCTTTTCATAAACAATCATGTGTGTACAAGGTTCTCTTAAGAGCCAGAAGAAGGGCAAGGGGGGGCATCATAAATGTTGAGACAGTCTCCACCACCTTCAAAAGAGGATCTTGGGCACAGACTCATAAACATCTGAAGTATTAACATGGTATGATTAACAATTTCCTGGAGACTGGGGAGTAAAGGTGAGACATCACTTCAAACAAAAAACAATGCAGAGTATGGAGGAGGAAGCAATGAGTTCAATAAGGGAACGATCTCATATGAGAGACATTAGCTGGTGCTAAAGGTGTGAATGTGTGAAAAATTGAAGGATTGTATTTTGCCTGGATCCATCATCAATGGATGGAAGCAGCAGTCGAGAGATCCCAGGAAGAGTTGCATCAGCCAAGACTGCTGCACAAGACTTCTTTAGAGTGTTGGAAAGCAAGTATGTTCTTATGAGGACCGAGGTGCACCTGACCCAATCCATGGTGCTTGCCATTGCCTCAGATGCATGTGGAAGTGGGACATTGAATAAGGAAGACAGAAGAAGAATCGAGGCATTGGAATTGCAATGCTGGAGAAGAATATTGAAAGTCCCGTGGTGTGCCAAAAGGACAAACTGACCTGTCTTGGAAAAAGCACAATGAGGGTCCCTCGTAAAGACAAAGGCAGCCACCCTTTGTCCTACCTACTTTGGATAAGTCGTCAAAAGATCCTAGTACCTGGAGAGGGACATCACACTTGGTAAGGCTGAGGGGCATTGTAAAGAGGAAAGCCTTCCAAGAGATGGCTTGACACCATGGCTGCAAAATGGAGCTCAGGCACAGGAACAATTGTAAGGGTGGCACAGGTCCGGGCAGCACTTGACACGGTTGTGCACAAGATCACTGTGGATTGGAACTTACTTAATGTCACCTAACAACAACAATAAATGTGTGAATAGGCTTTTAATAGGAGAGTGGCAAATGGTGTGCTTGGCAGAGCTTAAGGCACGGGCAAAGCACAAATGTGTATGACATCCAGCAGGCAATCAGGAACCTCGGCCTGGATCAAGAGAAAGGACGGAGACAAAGTATTTGTCTCTGCAGGCATCTGCATAGTCATAACGCTAATAATAGCAACCGGTTAGTGCTGTTATTGCTTACTGTGAGCCAGGGAGCTGTTCGAAGATTAAGAAGATGGATTTATGGACAGAATTCAGAACGCCCTAGATCAGGTCTTTAATGAGCACAAGATTACATACATCTCAGACCACCTAACAGAGCTGGAGAGTCTTCCTCCTCTCGGGCACTAAGGCCAGAGCATGAGCAGGAACCACACCCATGTGCAGAAACCTGTCACCACTTAAGGAACTCCACAGCCAAATAGACATGGTGGCCTTTAAAAGGAAATGGAACTCATTTGGCAGGAAGACCCCATATTCTAAGATTGTCCTGTGGTAGTTAGATAATTTTATGTGAACTAGATACCCCTGGATAGGGGTGAAGTCAGACGTGCTGATCGAATCACTATCTGGAACTGTCTCCTTGGGGACGTGGTCTTCTCATAAAAAGGACTCTGGGAGTCTCCTCCTTACTCTGCCACTTTGCCTTCCTTCCTGAGACTGAGTCACGGACCCTGAAAGTTGCCAGAGCCCTGCCATGTTTCCACTGACATGAGACCCACACAACTCTGAGCCCACCAGCCTGTGATGCTCCTGTATTCTGCATTGTGGTAGTCTGGGTTGACTCGAGAAGCAAATTCATAGACACTCATATATGTGGGGAGCAATTGTACATTAAGAATACATCCCAGTCTGTTTCAAGTCCAGAAGCCTGTTACCATCACATACGTCGATACTAGTTCATAAATTCCTCTTTAGACTCACTCAACAGTGCAATGATACCGAATGCAGGAAGATCACAGTCCAGTGGTTGGAAAGGATTGTGGATTCAGTGGTGGTAGAAGCATCTCAGTGCTGGTGTGGGTCTCCACATGGCTCCTCCAGCTACAGGGTTCTGGCTGCATCATCGTAGCTCCATGAGGCTCATCATTGGTAATGTCTCCCAGGGAGTGAGTGTGTGTCCTGCCTTCAGAGAGCTATATATCTCCTTAGTGCCTCCAAATAAAGTCATCAAGCTGCGACCTGATTTGCAGGATAAACTCCACCCATTCACTCGCAATAGTCTCACATTGTCACCAGATTATGTAGCCACCACATGCATCATTGCATGGGGCTGTGTGGGTCTCAAGAGGAGCTTAAGTTAAACTGGGCTGAGATGCCTTCTTGATATATAATTACTTCTTGATATGAAGCTCTTTCATACAGATTACATTATCTTCTTCCACCTTCCTAGACAACGTTCAAAGTTCACATGTATATGAGATGATTGGAAAATGCCAGAGTTTGGCGCAGAAGCACCTTAGTCCTCAAAATAACCTCCTTGCTTGTCAACACTTTAAAGAGGACCCGATGAAGTGAAACAAATCTTTCTCCTCCAGAGAGGCTGGGTGTGTTCCAACTGCCAACCTTTCAGTTAGTCACCAAGCACTTTATCCATAGAACGCCAATGCTTCTTAATAGACATGATACTGTCATTGTCATCAAATTGATCCCAATTCATAGTGGTCCTGTACACAGTGTAGAATTTAGTGGAATTTCTGGAGCATACAGGCTCCTCTTTTTCCTATAGAGTAACTGGTGGTTATGAACCACAATTGGAAGACCAACACTATGCCATCAGGGCTCAAGAGAAAAATGATAATGCATAATAAATGTAGCCCCCTGATATTGGGTTGATGCCAACTCATAGCAACTAAATCTATATGGGAGCCTCATGTGTCTCCCAAGAAGCACTTGGTGGGCTAGAATCTCCAACTTTGCAGTTAGCAGCCCAATGTCTACCTCACTGTAATACCAAACATCCTATAAAAAGATTTAAGGTGAACTAAATATCTATATACAACCATAGCAAAACCTATGAATTATTGCTTTTATAGATGCTTTTGTTTGCAGTGTGTCTGTTGTTGTTGTTGCTGTTGTTGTTGATGATGTTAGGTGTCATCAAATCAGTCCAACTGACTGTGACTGGTTGCACAACAGAAGGAAAGAGTGCAGGTCATCTGCACCATCCTCAGAATTGTTGCATTCGAATCCATGATGGCCCTCACGAGGCCAGTCCATCTCCCTGATGGTCTTCCTCTTTTTCACTGCTCTTCTACTTTACAAAGCATGATGCCTGTTTCTAGGGACGAGTCTCTCCTCACACCCAAATGAAGCTTATGAGGTGAAGCTTCCCCATGTTCGCGTCTAAGGAGCATTCTGAATGTACTCATTCCGGGACAAATTTTTTTATTCTCTGGCAGTCATAGTACTTTCAATATTTTTTACCAAAACCACAATCAAATGCATCAACCCTTCAATATTACTTCCTCACGGTCCAACTTTGGCAAGAATATGAGGTGATTAAAACATCATGGCTGGTTCGAGCACACCTTCATCCTCAAAGCGGCATCCGTGTTTCTGAACACTAACAAGGTTTTGTGCGGCAGCCTTGCCCAATGTGATGAATAGTTTGAGCTCTCGATTGCCGTTTCCATGAGCACTGATCATGTTTCCAGTGAGATGAAATCCTGACAACTTCCATACTTTCTCCATTTACCATAATGTTATTGATTGGTCCTGTTGTAAAGATTTTTGTTTTCTTTACATTGAGTTATAGACCATACTGAAGACTACAGTCCAGGTGCTTTAAATCTTCCTTAGCTTTTTGCAAGCAAGTGTGTGTCATCTACATATTTCAGGCTTTTAATAAGCCTGCTTGCAATCCTGATACATTCTTCCTCTCCATCTCGTCCAGCTTCTCAGATTATTTGCTCCGCCTACAGATTGAGTGACTGTGGTGAAAGACTACAGCTTTTGTCTGCTGCTTCTCCCACATCAGTCTATTGAACACGAAGAAAGCAGAGGCTGGTTGGAATGATGCCCCACCAGAGAGGACAAATTTAATTCCGTAGACAACTGGTGCACCTGAAGATTTATGAGCAGAACAGAGAGTGGCATGATCAAAATCATGCCTTGGGAAATATGCATGGATGAGAATTAGAAGATACGATAAATTCACAGTCTACAGTAGTCCAGGCAAGAAGTTATCTATGGGAATTTACACAGTGAAAAGGTTCAGATGATTCTCAATGTAGTTAGACTCCTGGACAAGTTCTTGTCTTTTTTATGCATTTCTGTTTTTTAAAACTTAGAAAAGGCTGAGCGCCGGTGGCATAGTGGTTGAGTGCGGGACTGCTTAGTGTTACAAGAAGGACATGCTGCATCGATACCAGACAAAAGGAAAGGAAAACAGGCTGCTGTTTAAAAAAAAAAAAATGACACACTAGGACCTCAAAAACTCATTAACAGCCTTCAAAGGTGAAATAATCTCCCCCTCATTCAGAGATACGAAGCATCATGAAAATCAAAAGACATATGGAAGCAATTGATCCCATGGAGTCATGGGCCATGTAAACATCAGTCTCCATACACCTGAGATCAGAATAGCTAGAATGGTGCCTGGTTACCACTACCAACTTCACTCTAAAGAATCACATTAGAAGCTCTAAGATTAGCATAGGGGAAAATTTAAAAGGGACCAGGCTTAATACTCAGATATAGTGATTCCCCCCAGAATTATAGCCATTAGTCACCCTTCACATCTGGAACTGAACTCACAACTGTGTTTGAATAATGAGCCACTTAGGATCAAAGGACCAGTATTTACCTAAGAACAACATTCAGAGGGTTAGAAAAGGATGAGGAATGGAAACAGGAAACATAAGGAGGACACGTTAAATGACAGTCCATTGAAGGAATTGCAGCACATAAGACAAAACAAAACGTATATGAATCATTGAATATAAAGCCAATGATCAACTCTGAACACCTTCAATTAATTCACAGTAAAAATGCTTTTTTAAAAGGAACAGCATTGATAGCTGGAGGAGTGGGGTTTAGCGGACATGGAAATAATTGTCTTTTCTGATAGGGTCACGGTAAGTCAAAGGTAACTCTAAAAGCTCCAGTGACAACATCAAGTGACAGCAATGCGGGTAGTTGGATAAAGTAGTCCGGATGGAGAAAGAAGAGAGAAAACAACAGAAGAATATTGGAGTCATTTTCATGTTCACAGCTGAGGAGCTGGCTGCACTGAGTGGAAGTTCAGAAGAAGCAAGAAGAACTGAGTGTAGAACACTACATTTTGAAAAGGGATATTTTTATTCCACAGGAGAAATAAGAAGAGGCAGAGAAGAAGCTAGCAGAGAAGGCTAACTCACCATTGTTAAGAGTTTCCCAGAAAAGACTAATACTCCATTCACAGGCTACTCACCTAAAAAACAGCTAGCACTGGTCTATCAAGAGGCCTAGGGGTTTACTGTGATACTAAACAGATTTCACAGTCAGAGCTTCCACACTAAGATGTACTGCAAAACAAGACCTAGTGATCTACTTTCAAATACAATTCAACAAAATCCTTATGGTTCACCATGCCTCTTCCTATTGTGTATAGAGCCTGAACACTGACTCATTGGCAAATGATAAAAGAAACAATATTGCATGTTCAAGAGTTGTGATGTCTAATACTGTAGCCACTAGAGTCAAGTGTAACTCTTTAAAGCAACTAAGATTCATAAAATTTACAGCTTAAACCCTCAGTGCCCCTAGCCCTATTTCAAGTGCTCACTACCACATTCAACAGGCTAGTGACGACCATTTAATGACACATCATACATCAGAAGATGTACGGGCACCTTCAGCAAGATGGCGCACTTGACACACAAGTTACCCACCTGTTCTAAAATAAAGACATAAGAAGCCACATGAAACAGATGCAGATGCTGATCCTGAAACCCTGAGCTTCAGATGACAAGTGAGAGAAGTCGAAGGAATACTCACTGGGAGCTGAACAAAGGCAGTGAGACAGAACAGACAAAACCAAGTGAACGTTTCAACTGATCAGCATGAACCATTTTTAACTTTTGCAAACAGTGTTCAATTGGGACAGCAACCTGATAATCAAGTACAATTGTCCAGGGCAGCACAAGTGTCCACCCTGGTTGCTGGTGACCCCACACACCTGGCAATCAGGACCCTAGTCAGCCCCATCTTCACAAACCCAGCAGTCAGTATCACCCCAACCCCAGCACAGCCCCTTCTCTACCTAGGATTAGAGAGAGGTGCACCCTTCTGGATAGGACACCAGGTACATACCATGAGTCTGGAGGTCTGTGAACTTCTCCTCCTCAGGCCAGCTGAACACCTGTTCTAGACAGGTGACTTTCCCATCGCCATGCCAGAGTAGCCTGGAACTCCTTCAGGAATCTGACATGCTAGACCAGGGGTCGGCAAACTCTTGAGACCAAAGAGCCCATCCTGTCCCTTCTAACAACTTTAAAATCACTCAAGAGCCTCCAATGTGTTTTCCTACGCAAATGAAATCACTGTGCTCTGAAATAAAACCTTCACACGTTTTCCATGTGACTTCAGAGCCGCACGTTAACACTGAAAGAGCCGCAGATGGCTCATGAGCCACAGTTTGCCGACCACTGCCCTCACCGTACCTGCCCTTTAATGCCTCAAAGACTTCTTCCAGATCAGTCCCCTGCTCTGAGACACCTTCAAGGCCAGTAGGAACTACCTCTCAGACCACATTTCCCCCTCTGTCATCTTGTTCCACTGACTCGCACAGCATGCCTGGCTTCTTACCTAATTTTCCTTTCTCAGCCCCGTTTCCTTCCCTTTATTCTTTCCTTTACTTTTATTTTTTCCAAAATTTCTCCTTCTTTATTCTCTTTCTTTGTCTCTTGCTCCTCTTTTCTCTTCCCTTCTTTTATTTTCTGTTGTTCTTGTTTGTTTGTATCCTTGTTTCCTTACGAATCTACACTTCCCCCTTCCCTAGTTTGGCTTAACATGGTTTTTATTTGTTTGCCTTCTGATTTCTTTTTCTCCTCCATTTTTTCTCACATTTTTAATTTTGATAAGTACTTTCTTTTGCTGTTGGCTTATTTTCCCTCCTGTTGGCTTATTTTCCCTTCTACTTATCGTATTCTGTATTGTTTCCCTTTTTCGTATTCTTTGTTTTGCTCTAGCCTGAAAGACATGTCTCTCAATACTAATTAGCTAAAGATATAATCATAAGAAAAAGAACCAAAAAAAAAACCTTAGGGAAAATCTGAGAACTATTTGGGATATCATCAAGAGTAATAAATTATATGGAAAACTATACCAAAATAAGAACAGGGGGGAAAATGCCAAAGAATTGTTGGCATTAAGCCTCCATACTATCATAAAAGACCAGACAATATACATTTAGGAAAGTGAAAAATTCCTCACAGGATAGAACCTAAAAGAAAACCACCAAGCCATATCTTAATCAAACTTTCCAAAATTAAAGACAAGGAAAAAAACCCTAAGAGCAGCTTGGAAAATACTTAAAATTACTACAAAGAAAAAATAATCAGTCCAGACTCTACTTTTTTCAGCAGAAACCACGTAAGCAATAAGGCAATTAAATGAAATATAGAAAACTCAGAAAGGAAAAAAAAAACCTTGGCAATCAAGAATTTATAGCTAACAAACTTGTCCCTCAAAGAGATAACAAAATAAAGACATTTCTGTTCAACATAAATAAAGAAATTTCTAAAAACAGAAAAACTTTGGAAGAAATACTAAGAGGTGGTCTTTAAACAGAAAACTGACACCAGTAGACATAAATGGGAGATCAACATATATGACCCAGAAGACAACCCAGATAGAGAAGCATCTAAAGTAAAACAAATCCACAAAACTAAAAATAGAGAAACAGATATATCGATTTGTAAATAAATATAATTACAACATGAAAAGGGGGCATGAAAGGTATTGTAGAATTTCTAAATGGAGAGAATGTCAAGTGAAAATCCTCCAGAAAAGAAAATGCACATAAAAATCCTCAACAAAATCCTAGCCAACAGAATGTAACAATATATCAAAAAGATTGTACAGGAGCTGAGCCCCGGTGGTATAAGTGGTTGAGTGTGGAACTGCAGCCCATGGGGCTTGGCGGTTCAAATCCAGTGGGGTTCTCTCAGGAGCAGCGGTAGCGCCCATGACCACCAGAGGCAGTGATGCCCACGAAAAAAAAAAAAAAAGAATATACAGTATGATCAAATAAGCCTCATATCACTATGCAAGGGTGGTTCAACATCAGAAAACCAATCAATATAAAAACACCCATCTGATCATATTTATTGTTGGTATTTGACAAAATCCAACACCCACTCCTTATGATAACATTCAACAAAATAGGCATATAAGGGAAAGTCTTCAATAGCCTACGCGCACAACCAAAAGCCATCATTCATTAATCACAATAGAGAAAATCTGAAAGTATTCCTTTGGGAACAGGACACATTTTAAATTTTTTCTAGTTTTTATATTTTCCTCCTTTCTTTTCAACTGAGGTTTGCTTTACTTTGTTATTGCTGTTAGTTTCTTTTCTTATTTTGTATGTTTCTCTGTACATGAAATCCAATATAAAGACAGAAACTGGATTAATATAATGGTTCTCTGGGGGTATTATAGGGGAGGCAGGGAGGTAATAGGGAACTAATAACAATGAATACAAGAAAATAGAAAAATGCTCTAAAATTGATTGTGGTAATGACTATACAACTCTTCTTAACATGATTGAATTAGTGCCTTATATAATATGTGAATTAAAACCAGTAAAACTGTTATAAATAAATCTTGTGCTGGAAGGCTTAACCAGAGCTACAGACAATAAAGGAAAATTAAAGCATCCAAATTCACAACGAAAATGTAAAGCTCTCTATTTGCAAAAGGTAAGATCCTATACACAGACAACCACAAAGACTCAGTAATAAAATTACCGGAACTAACAAAAAGATTCAGGAAACTGGTAGGTGTGGCAGTCATGTGCTTATGTTAATTTTATGGTTGAAATGTAGGGGTGGAGTTTAGCCTGTTAATCTGGAGATAGCCATTTAGTAGCCAATGAGGTCTCTATGTGGGCATGGCTTTCTCCTGAGACTTCTGGGAAATCTCGCGATATTTCCCTCATGAAGATGAGAAGCTATCTTCCCCAGTGGTTAGGAGTTAGTCTCAGAGATGATTAATCACAGACAAGACAAGATGGTAGCATCCAAGAAGCTGGAGGAGCCGGCAGAAAGTCACATGGCCTTGCCCTGATGGAGCCAGACCTCTGAAGCTGGAGAGGCCTTGAGGGGACCCCTGCCAGCGATGAGTTGCTTCTGCCACCACAGAATGCTGCTGATGGACCCTGAACCCTGGAAGTGAGGAGCCATGGGAAGACCCCTATCAGCACCAGGACTCTGCACCCACTGGCCTGTGATTTCTTGAGTCAGAAGGAGACTTTATAGACTAATATTGGACATATGGGTTAATATCAGACTTATGACTTTGAACTGGACTGGACTGGGATGCTTTCTCAAGGCCCCATTCCTCTTGTATATAAACGTTTTCCTTATATCTATATGCGTGTCTGTAAATTTGTTCCTCTAGTCTACCCAGACTAACACAGTAGGCTACAAGATTATCATATGAAAATGCGTCAGATTTCTTTATGTTAACAAGAAAATTCTGAAAAACAGATCAGGGAAGTATTTCATTCTGTGTATATAAATAGGACTGCTATTGAATCAGACACAACAACGACAAGTGTACCACACCCATGCAAGCTGTTAGTAAAAGGTAAAAACCGTGGGCAGAGTGAAATGGAGTATTTGTGAACTGTCTTGATTTTTCTATAAATCAAAACCTGATCTAAAAATAGAAAAAAAAATGGACATCCTCTATGCTGCAAAATCATGAAGTTTTGTCTGTTATATTGCTGGTGAAGATTGTTGAACATCCACAAGCTGTCAAAAGAACAAACAAATCTGTCTCAGAAGAAGTACAACCAGAATGTTCCTTAGAGATAAGGATGGTAAGACTTTGTCTCGCATCTTTGGACATGTTGTCAGGAGAAACTAGTCCTTGTAGAAGGACATCGTGCTTAGTAAATTAGAGGGACAGCAAACAAAAGGAAGACCCTGGACAAAGCAGACTGACACAATGACTGAGACAGTGGGCTCAAGGGCAAAAACTGTTGGCACATGACTGAGCAATGTTTTGTTCTCTTGTATACAGCATTGTTCAGAATCAGGACCAACTTGATAGGACTCAACCACAACCACATTAGACAATACAGACTAGAGCAGTGGTTCTCAACCTTCCTAAGGCCATGACCCTTAAATACAGTTCTCTGGGTTGTGGTTATCCCACCCTAACCATAAAATTATTTTCATTGCTCCTTCATAGCTGTCATTTTGCTACTGTTATGACTCAGGTGAAAGGGTCATTTGACACACACACACACACACACACACACACACACACACACCAAAAAAAGGTGTCAAAACCCGCAGGTTGATAATCACTGGACTACAGTATTGTCACCAGGATAAATATTTGTATCAGTTAATGTTACTTTAGGGGTAGAAAGTCATCATCTGTGGTAAAAGGAGCAGCATTAACAATGAAAGGCTCATTCAGGAGAGCATTTTCATAGAAATGGTGGGTACCCATGGGGTAGTCTTACCGTGTTCTCAAATAAAGGGAAAAGAAGAGGAGGAAGAGGTCTATGAGAGAAAAGTAAGAGAACCCTTTGCCAACAAGTGGATTCTAAGTCAATGTCCTTATGGGACGCAGTAGAATGCTATATAGGATGTCCAAAGCAGTACACTTTAGGGAAACACCTATCTCCTGCTGAGTGGCTGGTAGATTGGAACCCATGACATTTCAGTTAGCAGCCCACTAACTCTGCTAGTGACAAGTAGAATTGAGAAAGCGATGTTTCTGCAGTTGTTTCAGGAGCAAGTGAAACAGACTCATTCAGCTTTTCTGTGCTCCGTTTTCAATGTCACGGAGAGGCATGTTTGCAAGTAGAGTGAATACCCTCACTGCCCTTGAGTCCATTCCAGCTCACAGTGACCCAGAGGACAGGGTAGAACTGCCCCCGGGGGTTCCCAAGACTATAGGTGGATGAATGTAGAAAGCCTCATATTTCTCCATATTTCTCCAATGGTTGGTGATTTTGAACCAGACTTTGAGGGTAGCAGCCCTAGGTGTTATCCATTACACTGCCAGGGCTCTTAGAGGGAATATAGTACAGAATAACTAATTAAGTACAACTAGTCTGCTCAGCACCAAGCTCTGTGCTCAGCAAACCTGTGGCCAGGAAGCTGGTGGTGGCAAAGGGTGTACCCCTTGGGAGAACTGTAACTCCCAGTATAAGTTGTTTTCAGTTTCCCTCCAGTCACCTCAAGAGTCGTGATGACCCCACGAGCAAAGGAATGAAACATTTCCTGATCCAGCACCATCTTCCAGCTCATAAGTAGCATGGTCATAAGTCCATTTCTACTGTCCAATCATGCATTTTTTAGTACCTTCCACCTAAAGAGGTTCCTCTTCCAGCACTATGCCAGACAAGAGTCTGGCTAACTTTTTAATTAGTTTTATTGAACTATAATGAGCGCATCACACAATTGGATAGTTCAATCATCTTAAGAAATAAGAAAATGTGTTCAATCATCACCATAGACAACGGTGGGACATTTTCTTCCTTCTTGTACCCATTGGTGTTGACTTCTCATTTCCCCCACCCTCCCCTAGCTACCCCAGGTAACTGTTCTTTCAGCTACTGTCTTCATAAATTCTGGCTTCCCTATAGAGACAAATACATGAAACAAGAACAAAGATCAAAAAGAAAAAGAAAAGATGGACCCAGCAATGGTCTTTACAGAAGTCAAATCTATCTTTGTAACTCAAACGAGAGACTCTTCCTCACAACCCCTCATAGGCATCTTACTGGGGAGGAGAAAGCGGAACCAGCATTACCATAGGAAGAACTGTTGAAGAGCTCGATGTTGAAGAAGGCGTAGTCTCCGCTGGTCATGCCATGCCTGTGTGCCGCCAGCATGATGCTCCGGATGGTGTCACTGCTTGCACACATGATCACCACTGGGGAGAAAGAACAAACAACACACATGAAGCAGCACTTCTCAGCAGCTAGGGGGCAAGGAGGCGATTACATTGTCCCACAAGGATGAGAGGTCTTCATAAAGTTCAAGGAAAAATGGGCACTGCAAAAGAAAACCGATTCAGAAAGATTGGAAAATCTTGCACAAAAACGAATTCACCACCCCATTATAAATGTAGGTAAGGCACTAAGAAAGAGAAGGCGGGCACTTTATGAAGAGCTCCTATCAGAACAAGATGAGTTCTGATAAAACTGGAGCAAGTGGGGCTGAGCCCTGGTGGCGTAGTGGTTGTGCGCGGGACTGCGGCCCACTAGGTTGGAGGTTCAATTCCAGTAGTGGGGCTGGGCCTCCTACTCCCACCACCAGAAGGCGGTGATGCCCCAAAGACCAAAAAAAAAAAAAAAACTGGAGCAAGAATGGCATCAAACACATAGTGATGCTTGCAGGGAAGCGTGGTCAGATTGTTGACACTTTATAAAAAGTTTGTGGGAACAATATCCTAAAGAAATCAACTGTTTACAGATGTCATTTGAAGGAAGGGCAAGATAGTGTTAAAAATGAAGCTTGCACTGGCAGGTCATCCACATCAATTTGCCCTGGTGAAACAACAGCCAACACCGTTGCTGTCATTCCATTTACACCATGTGCTCTCAATTGTCCAGTCAACTGAAAAATTAAAGGTGAGCAAATTGCCCTTTGATGAGTGCCCAAACTACTGCATCCAGGGAAGCTGCATACAACAGTGGAATTTTCTAGGGAAATGTTAAGCTTTGTGACCAAGTCGCTAAAGCAGTTCTTGGAAGAACTATAATGGGAAATGAAACGTGGCTTTAAACATTAGAGCCACCAAGTAAAGCACAATCAAAGCTGACCAGTCAAGAGTAAAGATCATGCAACAATCTTGGAGGGATGCTGAATGCATTTTGTTCCTGGACTTACTGGAGGACAAACAATGTTTTAGAAAGTTAGACAACACTTTAGCCAGAAAACATCACCAGAGTCGTTCACTACCAGGACAATGGTCCTGCTCATTCTTCTCATCAAGCCTGGGCAATCTTTCTAGAGCTTCCATGGAAAATCATTAAGAATCCTGTTAATAATATAAAAAAGACTCCATTGACATGGTTAAATGCCCAAGAGTATCAATTCTTTAGGGATGGACTAAATGTCTGGTATCAGCACTTAAAAATGTATCTTAGCTTTGGTAGACTTGTGAGAAATAGAGTTTAAATATTTTATTTGAAACTCTTCATTTCCTTTTTCCTTTTTTTACAACTCTTATCACAATCCATACATCCATCCACTATGTCAGGCACATTTGTTGCCATCATCATTCTCAAAACATTTGCTTTTTACTTAAGCCCTTGGTGCCAGCTCTTCATTTTCCCCTCCCTCCTCACTTCCCCCTTCCTCATGAACTCTTGATAATTTATAAATTATTACTATTTTGTCATGTCTTATACTACACAACATCTCCCTCCACCCACTTTTCTGTTGTTTGTCCCCTAGGGAAGAGATTATATGTAGATCCTTGTAATCGGTTCCTCCTAGGAAATAATTTACTAATTTTGTTACATGTCTTACAGTAAATATCTAACATATTCTACATAATAGAGTAGAACTGTCCGAGATATAGGATTATCTAGGCTATAATCTTTTATGGAGAAGAACACCAGGTCTTTCTTCCATGAACAAAGTAGGTGAG
Source organism: Nesogale talazaci (assembly GCA_004026705.1). Taxonomy (NCBI): domain Eukaryota; kingdom Metazoa; phylum Chordata; class Mammalia; order Afrosoricida; family Tenrecidae; genus Nesogale; species Nesogale talazaci. Next base: position 41,234 of record PVJH01015837.1, read on the forward strand.
TTAGAGCTTCCTATTTCACTATTAGCAGGTGAGCACTTAACCTTTTGGACAGTAGCAATATCTACTTATTTGGTATTTTTGCTACTGTTGATGATAGGTGCTGTCAATTTGGTTCTGATTCTAGAGGGCCTTTGCACAGGAGAAGCAAACACTGTCCAGACCATCAAATAATGTTCTGTGGCTCATCCTAACATTTTCAATGGCTAATTTTTCAGAAGTGGGCCACCTCTTGATCCTCCCCAATCTATTGAAACTTATACCCCATTGGTGACTCAACTGGTATTTGAAATACCAGTGCTACAGCATCCAGCATCAACACGCAAGCAACTGACAGAGGAGTAGAAGATTTACCCATAACTTTATAATAGAGAAACTTCGTGGGCATTCACAGTGATGTGATGAAAATTAACATCACCAACCATGGGAAAAAACTGAGCTAAGAGTATGACTGAAGATCAAAAATGCCAACATAATTTATCCATCCTACAGGGAAAGTAATAACAATCAAACCTGGGAGATTCCCTGTTTGGGAAAATAGATAATAGGTCTATTTTTTTTAATGTACTGTGTAAAGATGTCAGGTTCATGAGAAACCAAGACTGGTGGAGGATGTGTTCCACACTAAATGAAAGCAAAGGGACAGAAAGCTAAATGAAACATGTGATCCTGGATTGGACATGACTTTAAGAAAAAGGTTTTGTCATGAGGGGCATGATTGAGACCACTGATGAAGGTCAGATCACAGTACTGGTTGTTGGGTGAATGATACTGTCGTTCTGAAGATGAAGGTCCTTGTTCTTAGAAAACACACATTTCAGGGCTGTGTGTGCAGGTTGTGTGCAGGGCTGCAGCCCACTGGCTTGGTGGTTCAAATCCCAGTGGCAACTCTCCAGGAGCAAGGCTGGGCCTCCCACTCCCACCAGAGGGCAGTGATGCTCAAAAAAAAACAGGTGCTTCAGTTAGGGGTAAAGGGGCATGATGCTGGCAACTTACTCTCAAATATTTTATGAAAATATAGTCATATCTGTGTGTACACATAACTATTTCATATATATTTATGTATGGGGGGAGAAAGAAAGGAGTGGAAGAGAGAGAAAAGAAGGGGGTAGGTGAGAAAGGGAAGGAAGTAGAGGAGAGGGAAGAGGAAGCTAAAAGTGATAAACATAGCCAAAATGGAAGGTAAAAATGGTTAAATGTAGCTAAATGGGGACTATCTGTCAGAAGTTTTAAAGTGTAGTTACTAACTATCGCTTGGTGATGAGTGACTTTTTTACATTTTTGTCTCTTTCCCAAAATGTATAAATAATTATTTCAAAACAAATTTGTTTTCTTTTTTTAAAAAAATGCATGGAGCACAACTTAAACAGCGTAATCAGTATCACAGAATTGTGCATGTAGAAAGTGTCGGCAGGGTGTGTCTTTGTGTGTGAAAGCAGACCCACAGCCACGGAGCTGTGGCTACCCTGTCCACTTAGACTGGCCCCATAGGGTCTCCGAGGCAGCAGATCTCTCTATAGAAGTAGAGCCTCACATCTCTCTCCACTGTCACGGCTGGTGGACGCAAATCAGATTTTTAAGTTTTTAAAAAACACCTCCAAAAAAATCATCAGTTTTGTCCAATATATGACAGTGGAGTGTCAGCTACCTTCCATATTTAATAGCATGATGAATCCAGAAGAAATGAGAAGTTGAGTGGTTTTAGAGAAGAAATTCATCCAGGGAGTGCTTTCACGGTCCAGGTGTCCTCAAACTACGGCCCGCCGGCCACATGCGACCCACCGAGGACATTTTTTGTTTTGTTCTTACCCCCACTGGCTGTCCTGCTTAGCAGCCAACTCATCCCGGACCCGCAGTGAATTTGTGCATAGTTTTGTTTTGATTCTTTGAGTATAGTCTGGCCCTCCAACGGTCAAGGGACAGTGAACTGGCCCCCTGTTTAAAAAGTTTGAGGACCCCTGCTTTAACCTTTCAAGCTGTTTCAACATATGCAGGAAATAGCTAACAAGAGCGGAGGTACCCCCACCACCCGTGTCCTATCAGCACTCTATAACCATGCTGATGGATTTGAGTGGCAGTAAGCCAAATAAACCCTCGTGATAGCATGGTTAAAGCTACAATGGCTGACTTTCCAAACGCACCAACTGTTCTAAGGGAGAAAGTTGGCTAGTCGTCTTAGAAACCCTATGAGGTCTCTATCTGCTCAATAAAATCCAAACCAAACTCCCTGCTGGGGAGTCGCACTGATTCATAGCACCCCGCAAGACAAGGTAGGGCTGAGATGGCAAATGTTGGCGAGAGCAAAAGACCTTGTCTTTCTCCAGTGAAGCGCAGCAGGTGGCTTTGAACTACAGACCTTGAGGTTCCTAGCCCGCATAAGCACCATACCACCAGGGCTCCTGTATCAACTCAACAGCAAGGGGGAAGCAGCTCCAGAAAATGGCTGTCTGCCCATGAAAAAGGCAGCAGCTGGAGGAAAGTGAGGATGTGGCCCATGGTCCATCTGGTTCACTGGAGCACTGTGTGCTGACATCTAAACTATTCATGCGTCTGTCTAGCCATGACGGGGTCACAGTGGTTGCTGCACGCGCTATGGAAGGACAGAGCCTGAGGGGCCTGGGTGCTGTAACAGCAGCGTCACGCCTTGTGCCAGTGCCTGGGATGTGTGGTTCTTTGTAAAAGCATGGGTGCTGAAAGACGTAAAACAAACTCCAGACTGTGCCAGAGCTGCTTTGGCAACCTGCATGGAGGGCTCGGCTCCTGTGGCTATTACTGGGCCTGCTATTTCAGAGTGTTAGATCATGAGTTTGACATTTCTTACTACGAAAGGGCTCAGTGTACACAGCCAAAGCTCTGCAGAAGACATTTGGGAAACAACACAAAAGCCCCAGAAATCTCTGGAAGTGGTGTTCTTTGAGTCTTAGAAGGACCAGTTATTTTGGAGAACAGATCCAATATGCCATAGCACAGCGGTTCTCAAGCTGTGGGTCACGACCCCTTTGGAGGTCAAACAACCCTTTCACAAGGGTCCCCTAAGACTATCGGAAAACACATAAATACTTCACAATATATAACTACATATCGTTTTGTGATTAATCACTATACTTTGATTATGTTCAATTATGTTAAAATTGTAGCAATGACAATGCATCTGTCATATCAGGTATTTACATTATGATCCATAATAGTAGCAAAATTACAGCTCTGAAGTAGCAATGAAAATAATCTTATGGTTGGGAGTCACCACAATGTGAGCATCTGTATGAAAGGGTTTCGGCATTAGGAAGGTTGAGAACCACTGCCTTAGCAAAAATCTTTAGAACAAACTCTTTATTACCAAAGTCCTTGTTTTTCACCTCAGCTGCTCTAACCCCTAAAATGACACCCCCCAAAAAAGCCAAAAGGCCAGTGTTGGAGATCATTGAAGGGTGAAAATTTCAAACATGGAATCACCAGGAAGAGACTTCCTCTGGTTCAACTTTCTATTCCTGCCCAATCTCCTTTTTTGAAGCCGCTTCCCCACTGCCAAAATCCCTTGAAGGGCTCCTACTTCTTTGTATGTTAGCATCCATTTACACTGAGCAGGCATGACCGCGACAGTTCTTCCTCCAGCTGAACAGACTTGCTTCCCAACTTATTATCTTGTGAAAACCATGTGGTTTCGGGCTCAGAAGAAACCCTTACTTCCAAGTTCACAGTCATTGGTCTTCATAAAATAAATCACACCCATAATGCACTGCACCATCTAGTTCTGGTTTCACTAGGGGCAAACTTTTTGAGACACTTAGCAAAGTGATCAGAGTGCAAAGTTTTTCAATGTTCCCCAAACTTTCATGGGTGGCTTGTTCTTACCTAAATCAATGGCAAATACTAGCAATGTATCTTCTTCTTTTTTCTTTTTTTTTTAAGTCATTTTAGTGGGGGCTCGTACAACTCATCACAATCCATACATACATCCATTGTGTCGAGTCCACTTGTACATTGGTTGACTTCATCATTTTCAAAATATTTTCTTTCTACTTGAGCCTTTAGTATAAGCTCCTCATTTTTTTCCTTCACCCCCCCACCTTCCCTCCCTCAATGAGTCCTTGACAATTTATAAAGTATTACTATTACCTTTATGAAAGAGGGTGAACCCACCCAAGACTGTGGCCCTTCGAGTCAGGAAAGAAACTCACTCCTGCTATTTAATTTTTCATCAAACAATAGACAGGTCAACATGAAGTACAGTAATAGTAGAGAGGTAAGCATACCTTAAAATAGTCCATCTAAAGATTAAATGGTCTGCAGCCTGTCCAGATCAAAGTTCAGAAGAGTCCAGAAAGAAAGAGCATTAGAAAACAGGAGACACAGGGAAGGTGTGGGGTAAGTGACAGTGGGAATGGCAACTAATTCACTGATTGCAAGATCTATGGATCTCACAAAAATGTATGAATCCCTGAAAGTAAAATTGATGATCTGCTCGGTAAACCTTCATCCAATTCACAAGAGGTTTCGGTCTTTCTTTAATGCTCCCCATCCTTTCAAAATTGTCTTGTTCACCCCTGATTCAGCAGTAAATAGTCAGTGCCTCCAGCCTCTCCAAGTGGTGCATCCACTCCCCCACTTCCAGGATCAAATTGAAAATTGGGTGGCCGCAGCACCCACCACCCCAGCTGGGACCTCTGCCCACTCTCACCTATTCCTGAGGCCCCTAGCTTGGTGGTGAGTTCCTGAGTTACCAGGAACTTTTGGAGAACAACTGGAAGAGCGCTTAATTTTGAGATACTCCATCACTGACCCTTTCTTCATCCTACATATAATTTCCAGGTTCAAAGTTAAAAAAAAAAGAGTGATAACAGTGCAGTATACTTAGAAAATAGACAAACTCAAGCAGTTCCTGAAGAAGGCTGACTCTAGATAATGAAAGCATGATTCATTTGTAAGGATGTAGACACCCATGCAAAGTTAGTTGGTTAGTTGAAACAGTTAGAAAAGCAAATAGGGCAAGGCAAGAAAGGACATTTATCACCATAATACTCCACTGTGAAAAGTATTTCAAAGCTAGTATTATTATTAATAGGAGCCTGGATGGTGTGGGGAGCGTGGGGGGGGACACTCCCAGTGGGTTCAAAGATCGCAAAGAAGCACACTGGGTACGTATTGAGCTAGTTGAAAACTTATGATACAATGAAGGATAAAGGGAGAAGAGTTTGCTTAATAGGCTGTGAATGGGGAGAACTTAGAAGAAGAAAGAGGAGGAGGAGGAGAAACACTCATTTCTTGAAATAAACATTTATTACTTGAAATGGTCCAATACTTAGCAAATAATGATAAGGTATGTCAGTTAGGGATATCCATTTATAAGAGCTGGAAATGATTACCTCTGGGAAAAGAAAAATGGAAAACAAGAAACTAGTATTGTTTTTGTCATAAGACTTGCGTTGTTCTCTTTCTTTCAAACTATGTATTTGCATAAGTAACTTTGGTGCAGATAAAATCTGAATTCTAAATAAATAAAGGTTTCTATCTGGCTATTTCCACACATATATAGCAATAGATATTATAAAAAGAGAGAGAATAGACCTTATATTTGTTGTTCACAAAGCTTTCCTTATTCCAAAGACTTTTCAAATGTCTACACTCCAGCCTAAATGTTCCCATGTTTCTCCTATTCTGTGAGTTATGTTGGACTCATCATAAGTTCTTTGCTTGAAATTTTCAGTTGATGGACTACAGGGTCACTTACCCCAAATTCTAAAAATAAACGACTCTTGCCCTGATTAAATGCTGCTATCTCTCTGACTGTTGTGCAAGCCCAGTTTAATGGCACATTAATAACTAATCGGTTAAAGCTACAGTTCATGTGAAACTTGTGCATGGAATATCTCCAGCTCTCTCTCCTTTCCTTCTGATAAAGTGTATAGACAAAATAATTATCTCTCTTTATCTTGGTTTTTCTTCCTTGAATAAATATTTGTTTTTAAGTTGTCATTTAAAAAAAAAACCCTACATTTTATCTTACATGTGGAATGTTGACAGTAGTTGGTTATCTAAGCAGATTAGTTTGTGCTAAGAGCATCATTTCATCCAAAATGGCAGCAGTTCAATACCACCTACAGGTCCACAGGAGGATGATGAGGTTTTTGATGACTGTAAAGATCAACAGTCTTGAAACCCATCGGGTCAGTGGCACACTGTTCTATAGGGTCTCTTGTGTGTGGCGTATCTGAATTCAAAATAAGTAAATGACAAGATGACAGCGAGTTTGGATATTCTGGTTTGAACCTTGGGTAATGAAGCCTGGTGGGACTGTCAGACAAGCATTTGACTGCAAACCTCAAGGTTGGGAGTTCAAACCCACCAACAGCTCTGAGGGAGGCAGTTGAAGCTGTGTGTGCTCCCGTAAAGATTTACAGCCTGAAGAATCCATACAGGGTCACTGTGAGCCAAAGTCAGCTCAAGGGCAGCAGGTTTACACCTTGGGTAGCTGGAAGGTCGAAGGTTCAAATCCACAGGCACCACAGGAGAAAGTTTCCACAGTCTGCTTCCTTTAAAAGTACACATAGATTAAGCCTCAAGTGAATTCCCTCTGACCACAGTGGAGGGATGTGAATGGGCTTTCTATCAGACAGAGAGCATGGTAAAGGCAATCACTGCAGACGTAGTTAGGTTAAAATGTAATAACCTATCATTTGATCTCCCTTTTGACCTATGTTAAAGTTGTTTCTGTTCTTAAAAAATGAAGAGGAAGTACCCTTGGATTGTTTCAGGTGAATCCCCTCTGTGACAGACTACAGGGGTGAGTAGTCTTGCTATTCACACAGAGTGCTTTGGAAAGTGGATTATGGCAGATGCAGTTAAGTCAAAATTGAACACGTTATCATTTTTGACCCATTTGAAGTGTGTTCTACTTTTTAAAAATATTGTCTGCTCCCTTTTCTATTGATATTTTCTATGTTACTTTGTAATTATTAGTTGTTTGGTTGGTGAGTTGGTTCTTTTGTGTGTGTGTGTGTGTGTGTGTGTGTGTGTGTGTGTGTGGTTTTGGATATGGAATCCAGGATAAGCAAATTTAGAGATCAGTAACTGCATTAACAGCACGTCAGGGAAGGTTGGGAAACAATGGGCAGCTAATAACAATGAGTATAAGAAAGGAGAAATGGTTCTAAACCGGATTGGACTAACCCTCTTTAAGGACAACTATTGAAATGTTGTGAAATGGGGATTAGTTTATGTCACACTCACACACACAAAGGTTAAAAAAGTATAACGGTGGGAACACTATATCTTAGAGAGCAATTCTACTCTGCTATATGGGGAACACTGAATGAGTCAAAATTGACTCAGAAGGGATGCAAAATGTACACGCATGCCCATGAACATTAACTACAATGCACCTAAACACTTAGCATGCAGAGACTTCCCTGTGTTCACGCATTTCAACTTTCCAGCATTCCAAAGTCCTGGATGCTCCCACTTCACTGGGAGGAGCCTGAGTTTCACAGTTGAGGAGCAGCCTGGCCATGGATGAGCCACCCACCCTCTTCAGTACAGGAATTGCTGGCCTCGGTGGAGGGTGCCTTCCTGTGTTCGTGAATGAGCCCCTGGGAGTCGGGTTATCAGGCAATAAAGAAATTTCAGTGGTTTAAAAAGAAAAAACACTGCTTGGGGGAGAAACTATTTTGTTTCATAATTCTGAACTTCTGCCAAGTCACTGTGGGACGTGTGTTTTAGAGCAAGCCTTCTAACTTGTAAGATACACAGATCAACTGAACAAACGCTCACCACTAAATACAAACTTTGAAAAATGGGAAATTAAAGAGATTTGAGAACATCTACCAGGCTCTGGGAATTCAAAAATGCTCTTTGTCACCATTAGCAGAAGCAACAGCCTCAGGCGGCAGCCAAATCCACCAAAGCCCCAGCATTCCCCCTCTTTCGTAGCTCTGACTGCAAGCACCCCTGTGAGGCTCAGAGGCTCTGTGCCCCCATCAGTCCGTTACCTAGGCTCTGGGCTGAGTGATCCCCTTGGCCACCAGCCGCGTGCGGGGGGATCGCCGCCACCAGAGGAAAGGTCAAGGCACGTATCTCGCCGGTAGGGGCTTAGGCTGACACATCCCTACCCCCAGCTCGGACTCCTAGAGGTTAAGAAGCCAGTTCCACGGGTAGAGTATCCCCAATTCTGCAGAGGCTGCTGTGAACTGAGGGGCGCGGTGGGGAGAGCAGCCGAGGTGGGCTCCTCATGGGGCGTGGCGACTCTGCAGGCGCCGGACACAAATGGCATTTTCCCTCATTAGTGAAGCCAAGCCGGAGCCTGACCCCCGCCTCCTCCTCCCCCAGAACCGGTCCAAGAACTCCTAGTAGCAACCCCTCCTGCCTCTGTTCTCTAAGCGGCGCGTCCCCACTGAGTTCCAGGTGGCCAAATGGGGGAGGGGGTAGCACTTGGAGGGCGACAGCACCCAAGCAGGCATCGGTGCTGACTGTCACCTGTTCCCCCAAGGCGAGCGCCCGAGGGCTGGCCATGCCACGCTGTGCACCAGCCCTGCGGCGTCACCCCGAGCACGCGAGCGGAGCCGCGGGAGCCTGGAATGGCCCGGAGGGCGAGCCCAAGGGGAGATTTCATCCCAGAACAGAGCGCTGGGGCTGCGCTCGCCGACGCCCGCTGGGAACCGGCGCTTTCCCACGGTCTACTCCGCAACAAAAACGGACAGCTCCGAGAGCAGCGGGGAAGGGGAGTTCCCGCGGTTAAGGCACCCCTTCCCCACGTCCATTCTCCAGCTCCAGGTAATCCCAGCCTTCGCCTGGAGCTGGAGTTCAGGTGAAACACTTGAGGGGCCAGTGGAAAGGCGTTGGGTTCATCGCCCGCTTCTCGGACGCACTCCGGAAGTGCCTCGCTCCGGGAGCGCGCCAGGGGAAAAGGGTGACCGCTGGCTTTAGACACAGCAAGGCATTTTGGGGTGAAAGCACCAGAGCTCATTTCCAAGAGACTGGAGGGGTCAAGTGGAAGAAGGAGACAAGCCCCATCAGGAGACTTAACGCGAAACCAGGGATCAGGGGAAAGAGGGCAGGGAGCCCGAGGACAGCGACCAGCAAAGTATCTGGCCACGAAGGCTGCGGGGTACCCCCACCCCCACCCCGGACTGCCGCACTAAGGGGTCGCGTGCCAGCCAGGGGCTGCGGAGCAAGTTCCTGCGGCCTCGGCGAACGCTCCGCGTCCCCAGTGGAAGCCATCGATCCCCGGTGCCACTCTAATCACCCTCCCCGCGCTCTCTAAGGCAAAGGCAGAAAGAAAGGGGCCAGGTATGGTGACCACACCTGTTGGACGCAGGCGAGTCAGGACCGCAGGCTCGGACGCCCCTCCCGCAGGCTCCTGGGACCCTCCCCTGGACTGCGATGGGGGACCGTCCACAAACAGTTCCGGAAATGAACGAGCGCACGGGTCGAGTCGGGCCGGGTTGTGGGAGCCGCGGGAGGCCGTAGGCCCTAGAGTAAGGGGCGAGGGGGTGCGGGGAGCCGCCTCCGGGAGGCCAGGGCTGGCGCCCGGGCCGGGGGCGCACGAGTGCTCACCTCGCTCGCTGGACTGAACATAGCGCACGATGTCGTCCACGTCCAAGTCTTTGGTCTCGTCGAAACTGTAGGCGGACGTGTGCAAGCCCTCCTCCTGGAACACCCCGTGGACCCCCTCGAGGGTGAAGTAGCAGTTCCGCTCCAGCTTGTCGTCGCTGTAGACCAGCGCGGCGCGGCTCCACTGGTGGTGGCGGAACAGGGCGAGCATCATCTCGCCCATCTTGGCATAGGCGGGCGCCACGCGCGTGAGGTGCGAGTACTCGGTGTCCTTTTGCTGGAAGCCGGCGGCCAGCGCCCCGGCCGACAGCATGGGCAGGTTCCAGTGAGACGCCAGCCGGGCCACGGGCGCCGCTGCGTACTCGCACACGGGCCCCAGGAGCAGATCGGGCTTGGCCCCCCGCGCCGCGATCACTCGGTCCACCAGGCTGAAGAGCGCGCGGTTGCCGCAGTCCGAGTCCTCGTAGGCCACCTGGAAGCGGGTGCCGGGCGGCAGCAGCCGCCGCCCGGTCCCGTTGCCCTCCAAGCCGCGGAGCGCGTACTCGATGGCCGGCCGCACCCGGGCGAGGGAGAACAGGTACGAGTCGTCCTGAGGGAGCAGCACCAGCACCTCGATCTTCTGCGGGGGCAGCGCCTCTCCCTCCCGGCGCCCAGCGCTCGGGCCCGCGCCCCCGCCGTTCCCGCCGCTGGCCCCGCCAGCCAGCACCGCCCAGCGCAGCCAGACGCACGCGGAGAAAGTGAGCACCCGCAGGGAAGGCATCCTGCCGCGGCCGCCGACTCCGCCCGGGCCCCGCACGCGCCCCGCCGCGCCCCTCCCCAAGCTTCGCTCCGAGGTCCCTGCGCCCCCTTGGGCGCTTGCAGAACACAGAGCTCCCCCCTTTGCGAACTCGCCAAAAGATGGAGAGGGCGAGTCCTTCTCTGCAGGGTCAGTAGTTGGAAAAAAGAAGAAGAAAAAGTTGACCCGGTGGCAGCCTACACTCCCGTCATTTCTTTATCTAGACAACTTATCATAAAGAGATCTACTCGCTCTCCCTGGATGTAAACTAGTTTGCTTAGAGGTGGCTTCGTATTTGGGCGTGCTGAGGTTGCTTTGGAAAGCGTATTTAGAAAAGAAAAGAGAAAAAAAAGTTAGACTGGTCCGAGTGTTTGTAATTGACGGTGCATCTCCCTCGCGTTTGATCTCATTGATTCGCGCCGGTTCCTGGATCCCTAACCCGCGTTTAAATAGCGTGGCAGCCGAGGAGAGTGTTGCCACACATGGCGCGCCGCGGCCGTGCCTGTATTTCCAGCGGGTGGGGGGGTGGGGGGTGGGTGCTCGGCTGGGGGGAGCCTCTCATTAACATTCTTACATCAGGGCTCCTCCCCGCACCCCTACCCTTCCCACCCCACCCCGGCCTGACGCCCGGCTCCCCCGCGGCCAGGGCCTTTTCCTTAAAGCCGCAGCCGCACACGTCGGCCCCCGGGGGAGCCCTTCCCCCTGCCCCACCCCCGCCCCTCCCCGGGGAGCCCACTCACCCGCTCCCAGTCTTAAGAAGGGACACGTGTAGGGGAGTAAAGAAACGCTCTCCTCAAACCCACGCACCGTGCCATCCCCCGCAGGATCGGGGAGAAAGGTGATTCGAGACATTGGTGCCAAATTCAGGGTCGGTCCGGCTCGCTCTCACCTCTTTCGGGTTCCAGACACGCAGACTCCAGACAGGCCCCCCTCCTCTTCCCCCCCCCCCCCCCCCCCCCCCCCCCCCCCCCCCCCCCCCCCCCCCCCCCCCCCCCCCCCCCCCCCCCCCCCCCCCCC
>PVJH01015838.1:0-52274 GCA_004026705.1 Nesogale talazaci
TGTAAATATTTTACTTATTGGACATCCAGATGGCCTCACATGATCAATAAAGACATAAAAAGACAGTCAATGTCTTAATCTATTAGAGAGATGCAAATCAAAATCTCCAATTATGGTGATTAAGGTAAATTTGTAAAGAGATGGTAACTAATATTGGTTAATACACCACAAATCTTTATTTTTCTTTGTATCACTGCCCTGGTGGGAGTAGGAAGCCAAGCCTTGCTCCTGGAGAGCTGCTGCTGGATTCGAACCATCAACCCTGTGGGCCGCAGTCCCACACACAACCATGGCACCACCAGGGCTCAGCTAACACCATTATCTTTCAATTCAATGTTCCCACAAACCTTTTGAAGCCTTCTGGTTTGACCCAGTAATTCTGCTCTTATGTACACATTCAAAAGACTAAAAAGCAGAGGGTTCTGCATCAATGGTTGTTGCAGTACTATTTACAATAGTGAAAAGGTGGGAGCAACTTAATTGCCTATCAGTGGATGAATGAAAAAGCAACAATACCAAGGGATTCTACTCAGCCAGACTAAGAAATGAAGTTTTGACATATGTCAGGAAAAAAGGCAATCACAAAAGAACAATTATTACATGACCCCATGACTCCACTAAAATAAAAAGATAAAATCAGGTAAATGTATAGAGATCATGGAAGAAGCACACCAGCCTGTCTGATCATGAGGGGTCGAAGGTAGCAGCTATCAAGCATCAAAGAACAAGAGTCATATCACTGCAAATGGGGAGGAGTGCAGGGTGGGAACACAAGGCCTATTTGTAGGCAATTGGACATCTCCTCTAGAAGAGCCGCAGGGAAGATAAGAGCCAGTCAGGGTGCAGTGAAATAATGATGAAACATACAAATTTCCTCTAGTTCTTAAAGGATTCCTCCCCCCAAATCTCATGATCCCAATTCTACCTTACAAACCCAGCTAGACTGGAAGAGGTACAATGGTACAGTTGGGAGATCAAAGTTTCTTAGTGGTTATTGGGGTCAGGAGGTAGGGGGAAGGGGGAGTCATCGCTTAGGGAGCAATCAATTCTATTAATGGTTTTTGAAAAGTCTAAGGGTAATAAGTAGACTGCCAATTGATAAAATTGATGGCACTAAATTGTAGACATTTAATAAGTCAAACTGAGGAACATAGTGTAAATTTATATTTTAGAAAAAAATAAAATCATCTAGTACATGCTTATGGTGCAGGTATTATATACATAATCTCATTTCATCTTTATGAAAACCATAGAGTACTGTCATTTTCACATAATATAAATAAGGAAATTGCAAGTCAGTAAGGTGAATATCATGACATCCTGCTGTAATTGGGGGGGAAACTAGTGCCATAGTATCATAGGTCAAGTAGTATATATCTTTCTGGACAGTTCACACAGGAATTCTGAACTCAGATCAATGAGATTTGAATGCACACTTCATTGCTCCATATTCTTATATAGCTAATGTTAAAAAAATTTAGACAATATTTCCTTTCAAAGTTGATAATTTAAGACAAGCCATTATATATGATTAGATTTCTTTCATTTCTTCTTCAATCCTTTTCCTTGCCACACTTTGAAAAGAAAGCCTTTCCCAGCCATTTAGTCTGTACTTAGAGTTTGCCTTGTTCAGCATCAAAGTCTCTTTAGTCTTTCTCTTAGTTGTCAGACACAACTTGCCTTCTTATTAAGCTCTCCTTTTCTTATCCTGAGAAAATGCATAAGAGGATGCATGAGAGAAGGGGAGAGAATGACTTACTTGTGAATTCTCTCTAAGTAAATCACCAAATGTCACATTTATTAGATTTATCCCAGTCATACAAAGTTTTATAGCCACTTTGCCTTAGAATGTTTTTTGTGTATTTTTTCCTCCCTTCCTTATTAGAGTTCACTCCACATTACGTCCTTCCCTAAGAGTGCCTCAAGCAGGCAGTTGTTTATGTACATTACTGAGGTTCTGCTAAATTTCTTAATTTCCACTGAAATATTTTAACAACTGACATATTTAAAAACTGCTCCAGAAATTTGAAAGAGACCATATGTATTCTATCTGAATTAAATTGAACAAAACAACAACAAACCCCAAACTGCCCTGAATCCAGGTAAGACTCAAAACAACACTAGGGGGCAGGGTAGAAACCACGTGGGTTTCTACGGCACACATCTTTAATGGAGTGGAAAGTCCCTTGTCCCCATGGAATGGCTGGTGGTTTCAAACTACTGACTTTGTAGTTAGCAACACAACACACAATGCACTGCACTCTTTGAGCTCCCTTAGAAAGTAAATTGTTTGAATAGAATTTGAAATTAAAATTATACCAATCTATTGAGAGCCCTTCTATATTTCCTTTTATTAGTGTTCTGTTTCCTTATTGATATCGGAATTCTTTACAGTAATATCAGAGGCTCAAATCCTCCCATCCCACAATGAAGAATAACTGACTGGCAGCTGAAGTGATTCTCAGCCATGGTTGCACAATGGAATTACTTGGGGACTTACTTAAAAAAAAATCAATTGCCAAGCGTATAGCTTGAGCATCAGTGTTATTTTAAAACTTTAAGTGATGATCATATTCCTATTCTCTGACCTATTGAAATTTGAGCCCTGGTAGTTTAGTGGTCATGTGTTGAGTTGCTAACCTCAAGGTGAACAGTTCAAAACCACCAGCCACTCTGTGGGAGTAAGACAGTGTTCTCTACTCCTGAAAATGTTATAGTCTCAGAAATTCACTGTGACAATTCTACCCAGTCCTACAGAGTTGTTATAAGTTGGAATCCACTTAATATCAGGTAGTTTTTAGTTTTTTAGTTACCAACTTGGGGAGTCAATAAATGTAGCACACTGATAACTGATGGAAAAAATGCAATAGTCTTCAGTGGGATTTTCATTTTATGGGGATATGGTATAAATATAAGGATGGGGCATATTTTGGGGTTTTCCACCTGAAAGTCATATTATCTAGGTTAGTGTTCTTAGGTAACATAAATGGTAGGGCCAAGTATTAAACTTCTGAATTATTATCCAAAAATTGGTGGTTTAACTCCACTCAGTGACACATCTGAAATATAGCCTGGCAGTCTTCTTTCAAGGGGTCACAGTCTTGAAACCCTGATGGAACATTTTTACTCTGTACACATGAGTTCAGAGTCATGAGGTCATAATGAGTCAGAATCAGCTTGAGAGCAACTAGCACTAAAAACATTTCTTTGAACAAAGCTAAATATGGATTTACATTCAGGTAAAACTTCTCTCATGAGCATTACCACATTATCCTTTTCTGCTTCGTGCATACCTGTTGCCTTCTCAATATTATTTTAATAAAACTTTTCAGTTTTTAATCACACAGCAAAATTCTTAAGTAAATGAAATTATCTCCCTGTTTTTAAATAAAAAATGGCCAAAATGTTCACTAATATTTCTCTCTTGTATACTATCAGATATGCAAACTGAAAATATAGCATTGTTCACATATTAGAAATTGTTTCCTTCACTCTATTAGTGATAAAAGAATTTTGCCCAAAATTAATTCTGAAATTTCTCTGGGTATAGCAGTAATCACAAACTTTGTATCTAGTGCTATACTTTTTTTTAGAAGCAGTGTTACAAATAGTACAATTGCTCTCATTCATTCCAGTTTAGTTTGTGACTCTATCATTTGGAACTCTTGAGCCCTTTAATTAATATTATTGCTCAATCAGTATTGAAATGCATTATTTTCTGCTTTATCTGAAGATAACTGATTGGCTATGAGAGGTCACTGTACTTTTTTAAAAAATAGTTTTTACTGGGATATAATTTAATCATGCAATTATATTAGAAGAGTTGTGCAATCATCACCACAATCAATTTCAGAATATTTTCTTCATGTATTTTTGTTAGCTCCTCACTCCCTCTCAACCTCCTCTGCAAAACTTCTAGGTAATAATTAACGTAGTAATTGTCTCTACAGATTTTTCTGTCCTGGATTTAATATTGCAGAAAATCATACAGAATACCAACAGGAAGTAAGACAACAAAAATAACAAAAGAAAACAGGGAAAAACCTAAACATAAAAGAATACAGAAAATATGAAAACTGAATCAGGGGGTTCTGAAGCAGGGGTGGGGGCTGTTGGACTCCACAACCTAGTGGGTTCTGAGAGGTTGGTAGATGTGTTCCTATTTTGTTTTGAGAAAGGAAACACAAAAATTTTCACCCTGACAAAAGAAACAGAAGCTGGCATTTCCAGGCTTCTTTGCATCTTTTTCTCTACAAGATAGATTGCCCTCTGATCAAAAGTCCCTCTTCCCTGGGCCCCCCGCTATAATAGCCCATTTACACACTACAACAGCACTTAATGTGCAGAGAGTTCTGAGTTCTGCTGGAATCCACTGTTATTTGCACAACAGCAGAAAGAGTGCACTCTCCCTACATAATGCACAGGGTTGGTAATCAACTCTGCTATATTCATTATAGCCCTCCCTCACCCCAGTCACAATGACCTGTGGAACCTTTCCTTCCTCCATAAGAGCACACCACCTCCTTAAACTTACCAAGTAAAATAGCATCTCCCATAGCCCTCTTCTCTAACTCATTAAAGTTACTATAATAAGGTTACTATAATAAATTACTAAGGAAAGGTTTCTTATGATTAATACCACAACTTAAAGCTTCCTCCAGAGCACCTAAATCCTAATATTCCTTCTCATCCAAGTAACACTTCTTCCTCATCTATGCACAATATGTTTTCCAGCACCTATTTGATCCTCCCCAACCTAAAGAGCCAGACCCTCCACTACACATACCAGAAGATTACACTCCACCATCAGCTCACCAAAGATGTGATGGAAGCAACAACCAACACCTGAAGCTATCGTAAAAATTTTAGAGAAAGAAGACTTATTGAAGATGATGCAAACCCAATGGTTTACCCAGAAAAAGTAGCCCTTGAACTTTCAGTGAAACAATTCTTGAGAATATTGCTTAATGCCATACAGGTAATTAGAGGATCAATCATGAAAATAAAGGAAAAATAGAAATACTAGAATCTTTATACAGAAAGGAAGTTGAGACATTAAGTAATATCATAGCAGAAATAGATTAAAAGATGAATGATAATAGAATTGCAGAAATAGAGAACTGAATCAGCAATCTCTAAAATAAACAGAATTCCGCAAATGAGAGAAACAGTTAAGCATAAAAGCAAATGAATCTGAAGAAAGCCTAAGGAGGATGTGGGATTCTAAATAATTCTAAGTATTCAAATTATTGTGGTCCCAGAGCAGGAAGAAAGAAATAAGCCGACAGTTAAAATAGTAAGGCAATTCTTGGAAGAAAGATTTCCCAATATCAGAAAGGAGGAGACAGTAACAATTCAGGAAGCAAGGAGAAAACCAATTAGATTAAACCTCCCTCCAAACACATCAACACATATAGTAGTCAAATTATTCAATTTCAAGGAAAAAGAATCACATGGGCAGCTAGAGAGACAAAAGCAGTCCCATATAAATGTGAACAGATAAGAATAAGCTCAGAAAAAAAAGAAAAAGTAAAAGAATAAGCTCAGTATAATCAGCACCTTAACTCAGAACCTGCAGCAGCTAGAACAGAGCCAACAGCATAACTCTTCTAACAGGAAAATAAAAGAAATCATAAAAATTGGAGTAGAGATAAGTTGGTTCTTTGAAAGGATTCACAAAGTGGATAAAATGTTAGTAAACTTATCAAGAAAAAGAAGTACTAGCTGTCAATATCTAAAATTAGGCAAGACACAGGGGAAGTCACAACAGACCTCAATGAAATAAAAAGATTATGCAGTACAATGAAAGACTGTATTCCAACAAATTCAATAATTGGAGGACATGGACAGGTACCTGGAAAATCACTCTTTTCCCATAATAACCCATCTGGATACTGGGAACAGGAACAGGTCCATAGCAAATGAAGAAATAGACAAGGTCATCAAGAAACTCCCAACTGAGAAAAGGCCTGGTCCAGCTGGCTTCATGGGAGAATTTTCTTAAGCATTCAGAGATGAGCTGACAACAATCCTACACAAATTCTTAGAGAATATAGAAAGGGATAGCAAACTGCCAAACTCATGCTATGAAGCCAGAATAACCCTGATACCACAACAAGGCAAAGACTCCACAAAGACACCACAAAGACTCCAAAAGAACTACATCCTGAAATCCTTCGTAAACATAGATGCAAAAATTCTCAAGAAAATCATGGCTAATAGAATCCAACAATATACCACAAAAATAATACCTCATGACCAACTGGGATCCATACAGGGCTGCAAGGATTATTCAATAATCCAAAAATATAATCCACCACATCAACAAGAAAAAGGACAAAAATCATATGATCTTATCAGTTAGAGAAAGCATTTGATAACATCCAACACCCATTTCTAATAAAGACTCTCAAGAAGATAGAATTAGAAAGGAAAATCCTCAATATAATAAAAGCCATATACAAAAGACCAATACTTAATCTTAACCTCAATGGATAAAAACTGAAAACATTTCCACTGATCAAGGAAACCAGACAAGAATGCCTCTTATCCCCACTTTTTTGCAACATTGTGGTGGAAGTCCCAACCAATGTCATAAGTCTATGGCAAGATATAAAGGGTGCACAATTGGGTAAAGAGGAAGTGAAACTTAAGCTATTTGCAAATAATATGATTTTATATATTGAGAATCCTACAGAGGCCAAAATAGGATTTCTGGAAACAATAGAGGAATTTAGTAGAGTAGCAGGATACAAGATTGACAAGCAGAAATCAGTTGAATTCCGATGTATGTATGTGTAGAAAAAATATCAGGAATCAGTACCATTAAAAATAGTCACAAAACTTGAAGTGCCTAGGAATGAACCTAAACAAAGAAACACAAAATACTTGTATGATGAAAATTATAAAACATTACTCCAAGAGACACAAAGGGATCTATACAAATGGAAGAATATTCCATATTCATGGATTGGAAGACTGAATGTAGTGAAAAATGTCAATAGTACCTAAAGAAATCTACAAGTCAATACAGTCCCATTCCAAATTCCAGCATCTTTCTCAAATAAATGAAAAAACCTAATTGACAACTTTATATGGAAAGATAAGAAACCAAGGATAGGAAAATAGCTCATCAAGAAGAATAAAGTAGATGACCTTGCACTAACTGACCTCAAAACCTACCATGCAGTCCCATTTGTCAAAAGGCCATGGCTCTGGTATAATGATAGAAACTCAGAACAATGGACCAGACAGAAATCCTCCAAATAAAAACATCTGCATACAGGCAATCAATTTTTGACAAAGGCCCTAAAACATTAAATGGGGAGCTGATAGCTTCTTCAATAAATGGTGCTGGAAAAGCTGGCATTGGAAAATATACGTGCAAAAAATGAAACAAAACCCCTATCTCACACTAACTACAAAAACATGCTCAAGGTGGATCAAAGACCTAAATGTAAAATCTAAAGCAATCAGAACCATCAGTGATAAAATTGGGGCAAAGCTAGGAGTCCTAGCGCAGGGAATTCATGGGCTATATGAATTGACAAAGGAAGCATACAGTGTGGAAGAAAACAATAAATTAGTGGGACCTATTAAAAAATAAAACATTTTGTACACCGAGCCCACAGACTGTGAAATGATATTTCGTAAAGACATAACAAAGGACTAATTTACTAAGATCTAAATAATTTTAAAAATTCATTTTATTGGAGGCTATTACAGCTCTTCTCATCATCCATCCATCCATCCATCCATTGTGTCAAGCACATTTGTACATATGTTGCCATCTTCATTTTCAAAACATTTTCTTTCTACTTGAGCCCTTGGTATATTCTCATTCCCCATGACCTCCACCCTCCTTCCCTCATGAAACCTTGATAATTTATAAATTATTATTTTTTCATGTCTTCATCCACTTTTCTGTTATTCCTCTTTCCAGGAAGGGGTTATGTGTTGATCATTGTGATCGCTTCTCTTTTCTCCCCCCACCACCTTCCCCTTACACTCCTGGCATGGCTACTCTCATTATTGGCCCTAAAGGGTTTATCCTGCCTGGAATCCCTTTGTTGCAAGCTCTCATCTGTACTGGTGTGCATACCCTGTCTAGTTGGATTTGTAAGGTAAAATTGCGGTCATGATAGTGGGGTTGGGAGGAAGTAGTAAAGAACTAGAGTAAAACTGTATGTTTTTTCAGTGCTATACTGCACCCTGACTGGCTCATCTCTTTGTGATCCTTCTGTGGGGGGATGTCCAACTGTCTACAGATGGGCTTTCGTTCTCCACTCTTCCCACCCCCTCATTCACAATGATTTTTTTGTTCTGGGTCTTTGAGGCCTGATACCTGATCCTACTGACACCTTGTGATCACAAAGACTGGCGTACTTCTTCCATGCGGCTTTTGTTGCTTCTGAGTTAAATGGCCACTTGTTTACCTTCAAGTCTTTAAGATCTCAGACACTATATCTTTTGATAGTCAGGCACCATCAGCTTTCTTCATTACATTTGCTTATGCAACCATTTTGTCTTTAGCAATCGTGTCAGGGAAGATGAACATCACTGAATGCCAGGTTTTTAGAACAAATTCTTGCATTGAGGGAGTCGTTGAATGGAAGCAAGCCCAATGTCTGGCTGCTGCCTTAATACTTAACCTATAAATATATGTACATAGATCTATTTCTGTATCATTATATATAAATATATTTGCATATGTGTATGTTTATATTTAGATCTCTATAAATGTCCTTTGCCTCCTATTTCTTTCCTCTATTTCATTTTACTTTACTCTTGTCCCACTATCATGTTCCACCTTCATTCGGCTTTACGTAATTTCTAGCATCTATATTGCACTTGATCAAACCTCACCAGGGATCCTATGGTCTCTTCATCATCGATTTTAGATCACTTGTTTACTTGTTCCTGTGTTTGTTGCTACCCTACTTCCTTTTCCCCGCCTCCCCCTCTCCCATGTCCCCCTGGAACCATTGGTCCTGTTATTTTCTCTTCTGGATTGTTTATCCAACCTATCTATTCCAGAAAGACATTCAGAGACAATAATAAGCACAAAAACAAGACAGAGCAAAACAAAACAAGACAATAACAACACAAACCAACAACAGAAAAAGAAAAACCTATAGTTTATTTGTTGACCTTTAGGGGTATTATCCAGTCAAGTCTGGTGTGATGTCCTGGCCTCAAAGTCTATTTTAGTATCCCCTGGGGATTTCATTGCTCTGCTCCCCTTGATGCTCTGTTGCACTCCTTAGTATTTTGCCCCAGTGCTTTGCAGTGAGATTGGGCATAATTCCTGCATGTGTCTCCAGTGTTGTCCCTCATAGCACCTTGGGTTAGTGAGGGGTGTCCATGTCTGTGTCTCATGGTGGCACCGGCACTATGGCCCTCTCTGTGCACTGTGAACTCTGAGCAGGAATGTTGTCCTTGGGGCTTAGTGAGCCAGGATGTTTCACTCTCTTCTTCCCTCTTCATTTGCTCCTGTGTGCTCTGATTAGATGTGTCCCTCTCCTGGAGCTGGAGCTTCAGTGCTGTTCCCTGAAGTGCATTCTTCTGGAGGTGGGGGGTGGTGGTGGTGAGGAGAT
Source organism: Nesogale talazaci (assembly GCA_004026705.1). Lineage (NCBI taxonomy): Eukaryota > Metazoa > Chordata > Mammalia > Afrosoricida > Tenrecidae > Nesogale > Nesogale talazaci. Next base: position 9,597 of record PVJH01015838.1, read on the forward strand.
GTCCATGTAGTTGGGATTGGGGTCAGCCCTGCAGATCTCTCTATTTGTTCCCTATTGGAGGTCGAAGGGCAGGAATTTGGAATCTGCCCTGGCAGTGGGAAGCATTGACCATAAACTTGTCTGACATCAGTCCAATAGATGGCTATCTATGGCCAAAGAAGCAGTCCCTCCCCACTCAGTGCTCATTATGTCTGTGTGGTTTGTATGTTTCATTCACATCTTGGTGCACTGGGTTGAAGTCTGGTCCCTTCATTGGACAAATCTGCTGCTGCTGCAAAAAAAAAAACCCACCCATATTTAAAGTGCTAAAACGCAAATATGTTACTATAAACTGAGTTGAGCACATAGTATTTTCAATTGACTCTTAATGCATATGAAATTGTACAACGAGTAAGGAAGATTCATTGTGCATTAAATTATTGTTTGATTTTTGCATTAAATTATCGTATTGGTGAAGAGTATCAAATATCCATGGACTTCCAGAACAATAAACAAATCTGGGTTGAAAAATATACAGCCAAAATAGTCCACAAATTAGGATACTGAGACTTTGTCTTACTTTGGATTTGTTATTGAGAGATACCAGTCCCTGGAAAAAGACACACACACAAAAAGAAGATTCTCAGCAAGAAATATTGGCATATCGGCCTCAACAATAGGCTCAAATATGATTGTGTTGATGACACAGAGTCAATTGGTGTTTCCATCATATGCTACCTCTTGAAATTTTTTTTAATTTTTTTTAGGCATCACTGCCCTGGTGGTGGGAGTAGGAGGCCCAGCCTTTGCTCCTGGGAGCCGGAATCGAACCTCCATCCCAGTGGGCCGCAGTCCCGCGCACAACCACTACGCCACCCGGGCTCAGCCCCCTCTTGAAATTTTTAATGCTGATAAATTCTTTTTGATTCAGTAACTCTGGTATTTCTTTCATCTTCTTTTGATGCTTTCTAACTTAATTCTAGAACTTTTCCTGAGGTTTCTATGTAGTAAGACATAAGCTTGACCTTTTATTGGTAATTGTGCACACCACATGTAAAGATGTGCAATCTGCTTGACAATTGCCAACATGGAGGAAATCAGAGCAAAGAGATAGAAATAGATTTCTGATGATGTTATCTGAACATTTTAATCTAACAATACCTACAAGTAGTCCTATATCTTCCTATTAGTACAAATAACAGCATCCATTTTAAGGTAATTAGAAAAAGAGCTCAGACATTAGTTAAGTGATTGGGATAGATAAGTATTAAATGATATTCTCAGATTTTTTTCTTGTGTGTATCTCTTGTGTGTATTAATCTTTTATTGATTAATTATTTACCCCTCCATTTTCTTTCCCACCTCCAATAGCCTCTCTTTCACCTTCAAAGTCTTCATTTTTATGTTAAAATAATTTTCTTGAATGTTTTCCTTCATAATAATGATCTGATATAGCATTTGTCTATATGACATTGATTAACTTTGCTGAGAATAATGCATTGCAAATTTTTCCACATCATGTAGTATTTGACAATTTCATCTTTCTTGTTTTTTAGAGATACATAATATTTCATTACATGTATGTATTAGAGTTCATTTATCAATTCCTCCACAGACAGATTTTTGGTTGTTTCCATCTTTTTGCTATTGTGAATAGCACTGCAGTAAACATGAGTGTGCATAGTACCTCCTGTTTGTGTTTTTTTCCCCTATTTATTTGGGGCATGTATCAAGTATAAAGATTGCCAGGTCATATTGTATTTCTATTAGAACTTGTATAAGGAAACACTATATTGTTTTCTATTGTGGCTCCATAATCCTTTAATCCTATCAGCAGGGTATAAAGCTTCCAATCTGTCCACATCCTCTCTAGAATTTGTGATTTTTGTTTTTTAAATGTTGCTATCAGTGCTGGTGTGAGGTGGCTATTTTAATTTGCATTTACCTTATAGTTAGTGATAACAAATATTTCTTCATATAATTTTTGGCTACTTGGATGTCATTTTTGATGAATTGCCTAGTTATGAGTTTTCCCCTTGTTTTCATCCTCCTGGACTCACTGTTTGCCATGGAGGTCCCAGCATAGGCTGCTTACCTGGGTGCCATCTTGCCTCTCCTCTCTGATTTTATCTTTAACAATGGGACTAAACTGCACCTCCAGCTAGATTCCCTGAGAAAGAAAAAGAAATAATGTATTTCTGTAATATGGCTTGGCCTCACTAGTCCCTGGAGAGCATAGAGCACTGGCCCCCAGGGCTCTTGAGAATACAATACAATTTTGCAATTAGATCTTTCCTGTCACCAAGAATGGAAGTGGCCTAAGGTCTCATATGTACATGCTTTTACACTTTTGCAAGATCACCCGCAAATTTGCTCAGACTGCTCTGTGATTATCCACCTTAAACCCAACCCAATCTTACCAGCTATTTTCAATCGGGTCAAAAAGAAGTTGATATTATCCCCAAGCCTCCTCACTATGAGGCACACAAGTCAGAAAAGAATAAAAAGTCCCATGGATTCCCTGGAGCCTGAGTGTGACTCTACCTTGTCTTATTGCCTTTTAGAGGATGTGGTCAGAGGCAGTGACCATGTGACCAGGGGTTAATATTCACTTTTGCTTGGGAGACCTAAAATGTGTAAAGATAAGCCAGGCACATTCACAGGAGACCCTGGATGGTATATTTCAAAGATTTCCAAGACTTGATGACCATGTGTGATATGGCATGGAAAAATTTAATGATCATCCTGGCATATACTTGTTCTCCTGGTGAAAAATGAAGAATATTCTATGTGACTCATCACCACACTGACAATATGAGGGTTGCCAACTCCCAATTAGCTCACAGGGCCCAAGACGTGCCTGATGATGATCCAGGATGGAATTACCAACAAGGTCAGCCTGGCAGCTTGGCATTTGCAATGCTTCCCTTGATCTCTTGACTGCTATATCCATGAGCACTGTTTGTGGAGGCAAGCAAGGAAAAATATTTGACAATTTCAACCTTTTCTCCATTATGCTGAAGTTTCCACTAAACCAGTGATGAAGATTTTGGTTTTCCTTACATCGAGTTGCAATTTATGTTGAAGGCTGCAATCCTTAATCTTAATCAGCAAGTGCTTTAAGTCCTCCTCATTTTCAGCAAGCAGTATTGTAATATTTGCATAGTACAGGTTGTTAATAAGGCTTCTTCCAATCTGATGCTGAACTCTTCTTCATATCAGCCAGCTTCTCTGATTATTTGCTCCCCATACAATTTGAATGTGTATAGTGAGAGGATCTAATCCGTTCCCCCACCTTTCCTGATTTTAAGTCATGTGATCTTCACGTTGCATCTTGATCCATATACAAGTTCCACATAAGCACAATGAAATCATGTGGAATTCTCAAGGTTATCGACAGTTCTTTGTGATCCACATAGTGGAATGGATTAACACAGTCAATGAACACAAATCCCTAAGTCCCATATTAGCCCATATGTCTGATACCAATCTATCAAGTCTTTTTTGAACTCAAAAATACATGCAATGGTGCCAAATGAAGGAGGATCACAGGCCAGTGAATTGGAAGTCTTATGGATCCAGTGGTGTTGTAGGCATCTCAGCACTGACAGCAGTCTCTATGTGGCTTCCCTGGCTCCAGAGAGCTAGTTGCATCAGGGTAGGCCTGTATGGTTTCTCCAGATCCCAAGACATAGTGTCATGTGTCTTATAAGTAGAGTGTCTCTCAGAAAGTGAGCAGAGAGATGTCTCCTGCCTCCAAGGAGGAAATCCTGAAGTTACCAGAGTTCTCAGAAGCCATGCCCACACAGCGGCCTCATTGGCTATGACAAGATAGACTAGACTTCACCCCTTCATTCAAAATCCTCTCAAATTGACACTGGATTAGGTAATTGCCACCCTGTCTTTAAATTTCCTGGCATAGACATGTAAGTGTTTTGAATGCTTCATCGGTTTATTGAAACATTTTGATTATTATTTCACCAGTTTCTGGAGTCTTGTTTTGGCTAATGCTTTCAGTGCAACTTGAACTTTTTTCCTTTAACATCACTGGTTCTTGCTCATATGCTACCTTCTGAAATAGTAGTATGTCATTAAGTCTTTTTTGGTACAGTGACTCTGTATTCTTCCATCTTGAAGGGTTAAGGAAATTGTAACACCACCTTCAGAAGTGGATAGACCATATATTTCCAAAATTATTTGATCTGCTGCCCCCTTTTTTGAAGAAAAATGTGCTGCCCCTTGACAAGAAAAACATTTGTACTATGGCCCAGGATAAAATGTAAGTGTCTGCTTTTTCTACCCCAACCCTCCCCCATTCTTCCAGTTGTACAGCTGACTTTGGGAAATACTGGTACACATCATCAGAAGTGTAGATAGAAGGTATGTTGAGAAAGGATAGTTTCATTTTGATATTTTTATTAAATAAAATTTCACTTATTTTAGAGCATTATATTTAAATTTACCATACTATATCAAAGACACAACAAGAGAAGAAAATAAAGTCACTTAAGCTCCCCATCCCTTTTCCCGCTGATCTGCCTAAACTACACATCATACCTAGACCCTCATGCCTCCCTCTTCATGTTGGATGTTGTGCATGTGTGTGTGTTCCTGACACTACAAGTATTTATTTTCAGTGTCATTTGTATGCTTCCACAAAAACTTACCAAAACTGTGGCTGAGTCTTTGTTTTGGCTACAAGTCCAGTGAATCAGTTTGTCATCATTGTTTCTTTAGGAAAGAAGGATGAAAATATTTTGAGAGAAAGGACTTTGTTTTATGTGATTTTGCGGTAATTTTTCTTTTTCTTTCCATGTCTGAGGGAATTTTTAGCTTAATATGCATCATTTAAAGTATTTTTACTGAGAATTAATGAGTAACAATTTACCCAAATGTGTTTTTGAGAAATAAAATTTGTTTAACACACAGCTCAAAGCAAAGGAGACCCAATCCAAGTTAAGTACCAAGAAGAGGCTATGGTCCAGTTCACATATTTAACATTTCATTTGACCATATTTTCACATCCTTCATACTAAGAAAGTTAACAATCCCAGGTTGAAATTCCCATAGAGCAGTGGCAGAATGTCAACACAGCCCAACTGAATTTGTACCAGATAACTGAATGCCCCCAAGGGCAAATTGAAGGACTTTCAATTAAACTGACATTATGTGAATTTGGAAGATAAACAAATCAGTTGCTGTTTCAACAATTTCTCTCTGAGAGCACCAATCACCACATATGACAGTTTCTTACACACACACACACACACACACACACAGACAGACAGACACCTGTCTGCATTTATTAGCTCAGAATTGAGAGCTCTATACAAAACACTAAGGCTAGATCTTGAGATTTCATGAAATAGCATCAGACGACTGACACAGTATGCTTTGAGATAGATTCTTTACATTTACTAAAAGAAATTAAATTGCAGCAGCCAATTAATTGCAATTATTTATTAGATCTAAAAAAAATCTCCTTGCTATATTTTACATGCTCATCTTATACTTGTTTCAACGAAAAAGACAGACCTTGACCATAAAATATTTCCTTCAGCTTATGCAAAATTTCCCCAAACATTCAAATATTGTCTACTTAGAGCTATCCTTTGCTCCTTCCCCCAATCCTTAGATGAATAGTCAGGGTCTTGTTAATATTTATGTGTGATCTCTACATAAATGTGACCTGGAACATTGTTTGTTTCTCTTTCCACTGACTATCATCATTACCCCAGCTCTCTTTCTGTGACGAATATGGAGAAGATTCAGAATGCAGGAGATAAATAGAAATGAGTAGAAACAAGGAACTTAGGAACTCAATTTGTTGCTATTATGGCTGTGTGATGAGTAAGCTTGTTGTGCCACCATGGTCACAGAAGATAGGTAGGTCTGTTGTGACAGCACGGCCAATGAACACATGGGATGAATTGAAGGGTGGAGATAGGAAGGGCTTAGCGAGTCCCGCACTTGCTCTTTTGCTCTTGGATCTTCGGACCAGACAGCTGCCTTGTTCGTCCTGTGCCTCGACCTCCAAGCAACACTACCCGTGGGACACCTAATCTGTGGACTGTGTAGCTGTGAGTTGAGGTTCCTTCAAGCCTTGCTTCACCACACTCCTGTAATATACATCTCTTGAGCTGGGGACTGTTGGACTCTGTCATCTGGCTGACTGTTGGTGACCTGCTCTGCTGTTTGCAGCCTGTGGTTGGACAGCCTGAATTGCTCTATAGAGGACTACTCAGCAACCCTCAAGACTCCAAGGACTGCCAGTCTACTAGCTGTCTCACACAAGTGAGTTGCACCAACCCATGCTATATAGATTAGTTAATGGTTTAGTTCTTATCTTTCATATCCTTCTATCTATATAAATATATAAAGAAAATTACCAGTGTCCTGGGTTTTTTTTTTTGAGGGGGGCGACATCACTGCCCTCTGTTGGGAGTGGGAGGCCCAGCCTTGCTCCTGGAGAGCTGCTGCTGGAATTGAACCGCCAAACCAGTGGGCCACAGTCCCGCACTCAACCACTACCCCACCGGGGCTTCGCCCTAGTGTCCTGGTTTTGTTTCTCTAGAGAATCCTGTCTGACACAGACTTTTAAGTTGATTCCAACTTATAGTGACCCTATGTGACAGTATAGAACTGCCCAATAGAGTTTTATACACTGTGATTTTTACAGGGACAGTTTACCAGGCCTTTTCTATGATGCGGGGTTTGAATCTTAGATCTTGCTGTTATCAGTTGAATGCTTAAACATTGTATCACTGTCTCCTTAGAGGTCTTATTAGCATTTTTAATATATCTACTTTATGAGTTTCAAAGTGAGCACCTTTTGTTATTATTTTGTACACAATCTGCTTTGTCAAAAATAAAGCATAGTGCCTCCTTTTGTCTATGGATCATGTGGCAGGGATAATCTGGATTCACCCACACTTGGATCCTCAACACAGTTCCCAAGCCAAAGTCACTCCCATTGAGTTGGTTCTGACTCACAGTGATTCATTAGGACAGGTTAGAAATGCCCCTGTGAGTTTCTGAAACTCCATCTCTTTCAATGAATAGAAAGTCAGTCTTCCTCCTTCTGAGCAGCTGGTAGTTTTGAACTTCTGACCTTAAAGTTAACTTGCATTTAGGAGCTGAGTTTATAACAACTACACCACCAAGACTCCCTTACAAGGCAGTTAGGAGGGCTAATTAGTAAAACAATGAATCTTGACTTCAACAGTTATAAAATAGTGACTATAATTCTACTTCTGATCTTAATATTTTCAAAGATGCAATAATATCAAGAATATATTCAAGGTTGCAGATTTAAAACCATCAATTACTGAAGTCATCCAGAGCCTCTCAGCTACTTAAAGATTTACATCCTTGGAAAAATTCTATGGTAGGCCACTATAAGTCAAAATCTATGGCAATGGGTTTTCTTTTGTTTAAAAATATGCATAGACAAAATATCTCTGTTGGCACAGTGGTTAAAGCATTCAGCTGTTAACCAATCCCACTCCCTCTTCTGAGACAGTGGGAGAAGGATGTCACATTTGGTTTCCTGTAAGGACTTAAACATTCTTGGAAACTCTAGGGGAGCATTTATAGTCTTCCCTTTCACTATAAGTTTGTGTCAACTGGATATCAGTGAGTTAGGTGTGGTTTTTATGTCTAGACAAGTATCAAATAATCATAGACATATAATTAGCAAACTCTAGAGAACTTTACGAAAGCAAGTGGCTCGATTTTCAGAGAGAGGGAGTAATAGAACAGACTTAGAGTTCAGACATTTCAAGTTCTACCCAATTCCTTTCCATTTCAAAAATCATGTTCCCAGTAGGCTGGGACTGAAACAAGCTAAGGTCTAACAAGTTACAGTCCTTTAAAAATGTTCACTCTCAAAGTGAAACAGTAAGGGGATGTCATTGTATTGGGGCCTCGTACAACTGCCATCATGTTCAATACATGTATCAATTTTATGCATACCATATTTGCATATCTGTTGCCATCATCACCCCTGAAACATCTTCCCTCCACTTAGGCCCCCAGTACCAGCTCCTGATATTTTCCCTCCCTGCCCACTACCCCTCCCCATAAACCTTTAATAATTTACAAATTGTTATTACTTTTTCATAATGCACTCTGTCTGATGTGTCCCTTCACCCACTTCCCCACTGTCGGTACTTCAGAGAGGAGGTCATATGTAGATCCCTGCAATTGCTTCTCCCCGTCCACTCTACCCTCTCTCCACCCTCCTGGTATCACTACTCCCACCACTAGTCCTGAAGGGATCATCTATCCTGAATTCCCCATGTTTCCAGCTGCAGTATACATCCCCTCGTCTAGCTGAATTTGTAAGGTAGAATTGGGATCATGATAGTGGGTGGGAGGAAGCATTTGAGAACTAGAGGAAAGTTGCATACCTCATTATTGCCACACTGTACCTTGACTGGCTCCTCTCCTCCCTACAACCCCTCTGCGAGGGGATGTTGCTTCACCTCTTGATGGACTTTGGGTCCCCACTCAGTACTCCCCCTCATTTATGATCATACAATTTTTAGTTCTTTGGTGCCTGACATTGGATCCCTTCGACACCTTGTGGTTACACAGGCTGGTGTGCTTCTTCCATGTGGGCTTTGTTGCTTCTGAGTTAGATGGCTGCTTGTTTACTTTCAAGCCTTTAAGACCCCCAATGCTATATCTTTTGATAGCCGGTCATCATCAGTTTTCTTCACCATATTTGCTTATGCACACACTTATCTTCAGTGATCATGTCAGGAAGATGAGCATAACGGAATGTCAATTTAATAGAACAAAATGTCCTCGCACTGAAGAAGTACTCGAGTGGAGGTCCAATGCCCATCTGCTGTCCTAATACTAACCCAATAAGTATATGCACGTTGATCTATTCCCCATTGTCTTTTATAAATATATTCACCTATGTACATGCCTGTATTTATACCCCTATAAATGCCCTTTACCACCCATTTCTTTCCTCTATTTCCTTTTACTTTTCTCTTGTCCCACTATCATACTCAGCCTCTATTTGGGTTTCAGTATTTTCTCTCTGTTACATTACTCTTGATCAATCACTATCGGGTCTCTAATACCCACCATGTCACTTATTTTGAATCTCTTGTTATTTCCTTGTCCCTGGGCTAGTCAACACCACCACCTTTCCCAATCCTCCCTATCTCCAATGTCCCTTCTGCCTATCCCCAGAACCATCAGTCCTGTCGTTTTCACCTCCAGACAGTTCACCCAGCCTATCTTCTCTAGATAGAACTGCAGAGACAGCAATATGTACAAAAAAAGGCATCCTAAGATCAAGCAACCAAAGAAAATAAAATGATGATAGCAACATAGAAACCCCCATATCCAAATATACATACATACATACATACATATATATGCATATATATGTAAAAATTGATAACAAAATAAAACCCTGTAAATAGTTCAGGAGTGACTTCCAGGAGTGCCCCCTGGTTGAGTCGTATGGGGTGCCACACCCTGGTCTTAAAGTATATCCTTGGCACTAGTTTTTTGCCATGGTGTGGTTGGGTCAGAAATGATCCCATGTCTCCAGTGTTGTCCCCAAAGGACCATGTGTCAGTGAGGGAAGCCGTATTTCATAGTGGGGCTGGCCATATGATCCTTTCTGTGCATTGGCTGTTCTGAGGGGGAATATCATCATGAAGGCTCAGTGGGCCAGGATATACTCCATTCTCTCTTCCTCCCCCTTCATTTGTTCTCATGTGCTCTGGTCAGGCATATCTCACTCCCCAAGCTGCAACTTCAGTGTTGTCCTCCAAAGCACACTCTCCTGGGGGAAGAAGTGGCTGCCACTGTAGTTGGGATTGGGGTTGTGCACTCAAACCCCTCCACTGGCTCCCCACTCCATGCCGTTATGCTGCATTCACCTCCTAGAATACTGGGTTTAAGTTTGGTCTCTCTTTCCCTAGGCAGTTAGATTTTATCTTTAAGTTGAAGATATCGACTAAGTATCACCCATTGTTTCCTTGGGGGCATTTTTAGACTCTACTAGAGGATCTGATTTAAGACACCATCCTTTGCTTCACACAATAGATTATTTGACTAAGAGTGCCACTATTCCTTGTTTTTTCATCAGGTGTGGTGACTAAAAGGCAAACCACATCTTCATAAAAGACATCTCTTGCTGTGTAAGTCATCTGGGACACAGACATATAGAAGGACTTTTGGAAGAACACATCCAAGATCTCTCCTTCAAGTGGCAGTGAAGATCTGATGCACCAGAGAACTTGGCACAGAGACTCTGAGGAGCAACACCTTAATTCTGGAGTCCCTTTTCCTCATCTAGATGGAGTCTGTGGGACTGTGAGACAGAGTGACAGACTGGCTGGCTTCCTGGCCCACAGTGGCAAAAACCAAATGACCATGTGGTTGAGATTCTAAGGACCAAAAAGAGACCTGACTGCGGAAACTAATGACTGAGCTTTACTGTTACTGATCCTGACTTGTGAAACCTATTATTTTCCCTAATTTTTGTTGTTATTAGGTCCCATCAAGTCACTTTCAATGCATAGCAACCCTATGTACAACAGAATGAAACACTATCTGGTGCCATGCTCACAATTGTTATTATGTTTAAGCACACCGATGAAGTCACTGTGTCAATCCATCTTGTTGAAGGACTTCCCTAATAAAAATCCCCTTAATCTTGAGTATTGTTTGTGATTTCTGTGTGGCCATTACAATGAATTATTGAAACCAACATAGATGTGGAGTGTCAAGGGAGGAGCAGTTGATGTCAGAATAGGTAAAGAATGCTGTGTGGAGGTATGTCTGACTCCTGCCTTTGTGGCAATAGGGAAGACAGAGGAGGTCCAATACAACCGTCATGCAATTCAGAGCAGCTATTTCTTGCAGGTTTCTTTAGAACTCGTAACAATACTGTTGGTCATAAAATTTTCTGAGTTTTGGCTTAGCGATCTCAGTGGGGCAATTGCAAGGGGTGTTAGATGCTCCAGCTGACTGAAACATACACAACACAGCTTTACCCAGGGATGCCTGTGCTTAGCTAGGGTGCAGCGGAGCACAGGCAGGGGGCATCCTCAAAGTACCTCTACTTAAAATATTACTGGAGCAATGTTTCATAATGATCCCACACACCTAAACTTGTATACACAGAATAGTCTACACACACAGCCCCACTGTCTGCTGGCCTGCTTACTTTATTTTCCATACCCCTAGGCAAAATTCACAAATTAGCAGCCTTGTAAGCCTCCCAGGACCCGCTTCTCTGGAGCGTAAGAAGAAAAAGTCAGAGAAACATGAACTTGCTAACCAGGAAACCAGCGTTTCAGCCCACTTGGGCAGGCGAGCCATCTACCATAATGACTTTCACCTCCCCTTCCTTTGGCTCACTGGAGGGGCGGGGAATGGGCAGTGAGGAGGAGGACCAAAGAGGGGGCCTGCTTGAATGAAACAATGTAACAATTGATGTGTGCCTCCCCTTGCTCCCACTCCTCAGCGTTCCTATAGGCAGGGTCCTAGTGACTGCCCCTGCTCATTGCTCCATTCTCTTGTCCATTATGTGCTATCTCTCCGCCTCCCCCCCCCGCCCCATTTTCTTTTTCCCCTCTCCTTCCCCCCTTCTTTTTCCCCTTTCTCCAACTCCGTGTCATTTCCTCCTTGCGCTCTCTCTGTGCCTGCGCCTCTCCAGCCCCGGAGGAGGAGGCGGAACAGGGCGGTGCAGTGTGGCGTAGAGCTAGAGGGCGATGGTGCTGTTGTTGCTGGGGGTGGAGGCAATTTAGCCTCTGCGGGAAAGAAGCCTGTCGGCGCCAAGGCTGAGCCAAGGATGGAGACTCGGCCTGGGTCCTTCCAGTACGTCCCAGTGCAGCTGCAAGGGGGGGCCCCATGGGGCTTCACGCTCAAGGGGGGTCTGGAACACTGTGAGCCTCTCACGGTGTCTAAGGTAAGAGCTGGCGGTTGTGTTGTGGAGGAGCCCCACTTTGAATGGGTGCAGGCACGCGGGCTGCACCGAACGGGCCCTCCAAACAGTTTTGAAACTTGGCCTGGGCTATGGTGGGGGTGGGAGGGCCGTGTGAAAACTCCCTAGAGGGGCAAGGGCTACACAGCAGTGTCTGCCAGTAGCCCAGTCAATAAGGCGTGTGTGTGTGTGTGTGTGTGTGTGTGTGTGTGTGTGAGAGAGAGAGAGAGAGAGAGAGAGAGAGAGAGAGAGAGAGAGAGAAACTGAAGGGGATGAGAGCATGGCTGGCCCTGGACTAGAGCCCTGCTTGCAGACACCCTCCAGAAGGCATTGAGGCAGCGGTTGCTCCCCCTTCCCCTTGCCAGGGCGGCTGCTCTCTTTTTTGAACTGCCAGAAGTGGTGGCTGTGAAAAGTTCCTCCTTACCTCCCCGCCCTCCCCCAGTAAAGGCAATAAGGCCTATGGGCCCTTTCTCCTGGGCAGGTTGAAGGGAGATGAGGCAGTGGTAACTTTTGTTAGTCTCATTTACCATGACCAAAGGCATACACATCCATTCAGCTGCTGGGGTGGTTCTCTGGCCAGTTCGGCTTGGCATTTCCTCTCTTTGGAGCCCTGCCTCAGTGCTGCAAAGATTTTCGGCACTTTAAGAAGTGTGGAGGAAACTTCTGCGCCATGGCTCTCAGCTGGACCTTCACGGCCTAGGTTTGTATTAGGAGGTTATGATCTATAGAAGTCAAGTTGCAAAAGTAGACAAGGGAGAAAGCTCTCCCAAAGCTCAGAAACTTAACAGATTCACCACCTCAGTAGAGGTGTTGATGGGGTGCTAAGTAGAACTGGGGCTGTTCTTGGGGAGAGACTTGTAGGACAACTCACCCTGAGACACTAGATTGCTAAGGGGACAAATTTCATGAATTTTCTTCCCTTTCCTTTCTTTTTAATTTAAAAATTTATATTTAATGTTCAAATCCTAAAAGCTCTCCCTCCTCCAACCCACTCAAATTCAAGTCGTACCTGTGGGTTTGGACTAGAGATAAGGAAGACATGACTTTTCAGCAGGGAATAGATGTCACCTTTTTGTTTTTATTAACTTTGGTTAGCTATCAACAGTGTTCATCAAATTCCTCCGCATACCTGCAGTAAACTATACTACTCTTGCTTGCTTTGCATTGGGGCTACTGATAAACTTGTTGGGATCTTCATGTCGTAGGCCCACACACTCACTACACTGGGTTGCCAGTCAATTTGAGGTACACTAGGGCAAGATTTCAATGGAATTAGCATGGGAAACCTTCTATCTTTAACCTTCCTAAAACACCATGAAAACCTATATCCCTATCCAGCAACTCCTTATCTCATACATGTCATAAATTTCTAACGAGTATGAGATGCTTTTGGGAACTAACATACCCCCTCTTAAGGTACTCTATCTCTAGTGTTCTCCACTTAGAATATTTTAGGGCTTAGTAAGCTTTCTTTCTTTTTAAATACTCTTAAACCCTTTGGGGAAGGAATCCAGGCTTTTAGGAATTTATTTTAATCAAAAGTCTCTTTTATCCCCTTTCCCCACCAATATCAAAATAGAATATGCTTGCTGTCTGGCTGTTCCTCACTTTGTTTTCCTCTTCATAAAATTCATAGAATTTCCACAGTTGGCCTAGACAGCCTGTCTTGAAAAGATCTTTGTTTTTGTTTTTTTACCTCTGCTTCAGTCTGACTCATCCCAGACAGTGCTTGCTGTTGTGGTCCCAGATTATTTTGTGAGCTAGGGCAAATATGACAAGGGGTGTTACTATGTATGGGGCAACTAGCAATTTGTGGTCTGGCTGGGGGATTATTTGAGGATAGATGAGGGTTTTACTTGGCCAAACTGTTGAGGAAGTGTTGAGAGGCTGGGTGCATTTTAAATGATTCTGTGTCTACAGAGTTTACAAGTTGACCCCTTTTATAAGAAGATTCATTTAGAGATGTTAAGAATGAAATCACATATACATCCCTCCCAAATTGCCTGACACATTAAGTAAAAGCCAGACACATAAGCTGGTTATCTCCAACATTATATAGAGAGGACACAGTATTTTTAATTTTAAGTGCAATGGTTGCCTGAATTTTTTGCCTCTTCCAAAACACTCTGGTGTGTTTCATCAATTACTTTTCTTTTTTGACCTCGTTTTTTATTACTTTTCTTGCTTTGGAACAATTATATTTTCTTCTTAAAAATACCCTTCTCGAAATAGAGAAAAGAACCAGGTAGCAAATGACGTTTATAGAGGTCTAAATACAGGTATATATACATACATACATACACACACACATAGGAGAGGGAAATAGAACTATGTACTCATATACTCTTATCTGTATGTTAAGAATTAAGGTTGCAGATGGACCTTGGGGCTCAACTTGAGCACTCCCTCCACACAAGAACCCCTTGTTCTAACAATCTAATATTCTGTGATGCTCACCTTGCTGAGATGATCACTGAAGACAAAATAGGTGCATAAGTAAATGTGAAGAAACCTGATGGTGCCCGACTATCAAAAAAATATAGCGACTGGGTCTTAAAGGCTTGAAGATAAATAAGTGGCTATCTAGCTTAAAAGAAACAAATTCCATATGGAAGAAGCACACCAGCCTGTGTGATCATGAGATGTCTAAGACACAGTATAAAATCATACCCAATGTCAATGGGGGGACATGAGATAGAGACCAAATGCCCATCTGCAGACAATTGGACATCCCCTCACAGAGGGGTGACATGGAAGAGAGGAGCCAGTTAGGGTGCAGTAAAGCACCAATGAAACACACTTTTCTCTAGTTCTTTGGTGCTTCCTTTCCCCCACTATCATGACCTCAATTTTTCCTTAAAAATTGGATTAGACCCGAAAATGCACACTGCTACAGCTAAGAGCCTGCAACGCAGAAAATCCAGGATAGATAAACCCCTCAGGGTCAACAAGGAGAATAGAGATACCAGGAGGATTAGGGGAGGATTGGGGGAGAAAGGGGGGATTGATCACAAAGATTCAACATGAGATGCATCCGGGAGGTCTTTAAGGGAGATTATGGTCATGTAAAGGAATCCTAGTGGCTCTGTGAGCTAGGCATTGGGTGGCTGGCTATAAGATTGGTGGTTCACAGGACCAGTGGTGAGAGTGACAATACTGGGAGGGGGGAGGAAAGGAGGGGTAGAAAGGGAGAACAAATTATAAGGATCTACATATAACCTCCTCCCTGGGGCACAGACAACAGGGAAGTGGGTGAAGGGAGACATTGGACAGTGTATAATATGACAATAATAATTTATAAATTATCAAGGGTTCATGAGGGAGAGGGGACTAAGAAGGGAGGGGAAAATGTGGAACTGATACTAGAGGCTTAGGTAGAAAGAAACGCTTTTGAGAATGATGATGGCAACAAATGTACAAAGGTGCTTGGCATACAATGGATGTAAGTTTGGATTGTGATAAGAGTTGTATGAGCCCCTATAAAATGATTTTAAAAAGATTGGTGGTTCAAACTTACTAGTCATTCCATTAGAAAATGATATGGTGATCTGCTTCTGTAAAGAGCTACAGTCTTGAAAACTTGGGATAAACTCAATAGCATTGCTTTTTGTTTTGTTTTGTTTTATGACAATCTTGTAATCAAATCACGTTGTTAGGTCTGGCCTTTTTCTTCTCAAAGGGGTTTTTGACTGAGGGTAACATTGTGTTCTTTCATTCACATTGTACTGTTGTTTATACAATGTATTCCAACATCCCATATTTCCTTAGCCTCTTGTAGCCACCATGTGAGGCAGTCAGAGAAGGCTGGAGAAAAATGGAAGTTATGATATATTCAGTAGTTTTCTAAGACTATCATTCTGTAGGTCAGTAGTAGAGTCAAAACTATGGCATTCTGTTCTTTTGGTGGTGCCACAGTTGCTGAAGGGACCTGAGACAATAACTTGCAACTATGTGTCCAGTCCTAGCAGTCTTCCATCCCAACGCCCCACTCCATTGCAAGTTTGTGTTTCCATAATAGTGAGGACTGGGCTGTAGGTACTCTATAATGGGATCTGGGGTCACAGAATAAAAGGTGACTATTTTTATGAGAACCTCCCTATAGTTCTTTCCAGGCAGTAAACTCTATGACAGTAGATTGCTGCCCCCCCCCCCCATGTGAAGCATGCTTAAACCTACTACATTTTGGTTAGTAGCCAAATGCTTAACTATTGTATCACTAGGACTTTTATATATTCCTCTTCTGCCTCTTTTATCACAGATGATATGAAAAGGAATTGGGTAAGCTCTAATATTGTTGGTTGCCCTTAGTTTAAGAAAGTGGTGTTACTAAGCTAACCTTGGCAATACATGCTATAATCTTGTAGCCCATCTTTTAATACCACTCTGACCTTATTTTGAGATGAATCAGAAAGAAACAATTTAGATAACAAGATGGGTGAATAAAGCCTAATTGAACTTGGACAGTACATCTGTCTCATTGATCTTCAGTTTTGAGTTCTTGGGTCCTCACTCACATACTCACTCACTGCGACATTGATGCTGACTCATAGCGACCCTATGGGACAGGATAGAACTGCTCCTCTGTATCATTTTCTGAGACTGTAACTCTTTACAGGAGTAGAAAGCCCCCTCTTTCTCCTGCAGAGCAGCTGGTGATTTTGAACTACTGACCTTGCAGATTGTGGGCCAACACATAACCACTATGCCACAGGGCTCCTCTTGGGTCCACAGGAAGTGTTATATTATAAATGACAATTTCTGTGGAACCTCCTTATCTGTATTATAAGCCAGGCTGACTTCTCGAACAGGGTCTGTCAATCACCAAGGGACCTTTGACAAGTGTACTTCTTGGGAGTTTAGTCCTGTGTGGTCACATATACCCTCCTCATCTCTGCATCTATACTGAGTAAAGATCTGTTTACCTCAACTGCTCAACTTGGTTCTCTTTCCCAGAAACTAGAGCAGTGCTTCTCCGCTTTCCTAATGCTGTGACCCTTTCATACAGTTCCTCAGGTTGTGGTCACCCCCAACCATAAAATCATTTTTGTTGCCACTTTATAACTATAATTTTGCTACTGTTATGAATCGTGATGTAAATATCTGATATGCAAGATTTATCTTCATTGTTGCAAATTGAACTTAAACATAATTAAAGCATAGTGATTCATCATTAAACAATATGTAATTATATATTGTGAAATGTTTATGTGTTTTCTGATGGCCTTAGGCTACTCCTGTGAAAGGGGCGCTCAACCCCCAAAGGAGTCGTAACACACAGGTTGAGATCTGCTGAACTAAAGGGTATTTGGGGATATAGGAGAGTTGTCCAGGGAAATACAAAAAAAGGTTGGAGTGAGGTGGAACAAAAAAGGATGGGTGATATGTCTAGTAACCCTTGACTGAGATTTAGGCATGCACTAGTTTGGGCCCTGTTGGACTGCCATAATACTTATTACCCTATTCAGATGCACACATATGCTCTCTAAATTAAAAAGGTCAAGCTTGTTAGAGGATTTTTCTTTCCAAAAAGTCAAAGAAAATTATTCAACTCCAGTTGGAATACATTGTCCCTTAATTTTTAAAAAATTATCTCCTCCTTTGAACCCTCCAAACTCCTCCCCAGGAATTTCTTTAAAGAGATAAAAACAGATTCAGCATAAGATAGATGATTATGGTGTGATTATCTACAGGGATCATCAAGATTTTTTAGTGAGATTGTTCAGATGGAGATGATAGAGTCAGGGGCCCATGAAAGGTATGCTGTTTTTCCTGAGAAAAGTTATGGAGAGTTAATCTCATTATTCATTTTCCACCTCTGGAAGCCTGAAAGGATCTGTTAGCCTGATGCTATTCTTAGAGAAGACCTAAAATCTCAAGAGTGTAGAGAGAACATTTTGGAAGTCACCTACGCCTTATCTTAAGCAGTGTATGTATGTAATATCTGTGCTATACTAATGAATGAACTTGTGCCCTTGTAAGCACGCTCATTTCATCGTTGGAAGGCATTGACTGTGAGCAGATTTTATTGAGTTGAAATAATTTTTTTTCTGTACCCAATAAGCTAGCTTTACCATCTGAGTCCACATCAAACAAGTAGCTTTTACTGTCCTAAGACAACCTTGGTGATTTTGAATTGCCAACCAGTCATAACACAACCTGAGGAGTTACTACTATATACCATTAGGATTTCTTATCAAAAAGTTAGAGACAACAAATGCTTTAGATAGAGCTGTTACACAGATCTGGATGAGTTTGGGTTTCTATTCCCATCTGTGCTCAAGGTACTCTTGCCCTTAATGTGACAAGATATGTGTCTATGTATGTAGTTAAATGGTTCTGTAGAACAGAACTGTAGAGAGGGATACAATACCTGAGAGGGTTTTTTATAGCAGCAAGTGATCCTCTTACATTTTAGGGGCAGTGAATTATTTAATGTGGTTCTTTTAGCTAAAGTCTTTAACTCCCACAGAACAACCTTTCTCCAATGGATGTGGTAAGAAGGTTGGATGAGATACTGATAGGATTCACCTGTGATGCTATTCTGCTGCTATAAAATGAGCTCTTTGAGAATCTGGAGGAGGGAACTCATTATCAGCAAGAAGCACGAGTGGAGTATGTACTCTGAACCAGAGATCCTTGTGCATGGAACCTCTTGGAACCAGAAGACAGTTACAACAATAGAAGAACAGCAGCAGAACCAAGAGACAGAGCTTGGCAAAGAGTGGTGGACTTTCCAACCCACAGAGGAAGCTGTATAGTTTTTTGTCAGGAGGCTGGCAGGATTATGGAATGAGGTGCCTCTAGGCACTTAATTAGGGAAGTTGGTTTTACTGACTCATAGAAGTGGAACTGAGTCACTTCATGTTTAGGCTACTGAAACAGGGTGCATTTGAACACTTAATTTAGAGATCTGAGTTTGCTGACCTTGGAGCTTGAGCTGAGAATGCCTTCCGGTTGAGGCTTCCAGCAGAATGATATGTAAGAACTTTGTCTTGATAAACAACTCTCCCCTGAGCATCTCTCACTGGAATTACCACTAATTTACTTAATAAACTCTTTTGTTATGAATTTTTCCTATGAGTTCTATGTACCTATTTTAGTAGATATTAGAACCCAGAGAACATTAGTGAGAAGAACTGAGGTACCTGAATTAATTTCACCTAGCTTGTATGCAGCCAATATTTTATTTCCTATTGCCTTCCTGAAAGGATCCCTTCATATAGATTTCATTTAAGTCAAGGGTGGGGAATGTTCAGCTCTCAGGTCTGAGAAGGCCCAGGAATCATCTATACGAGCTAACTAACATCACAAGTTTTGTAAAGAGAAGCAGTTCTAGCCATCACATGAAGGGTAAGTTGAGACTCAAAAGGTCCACAGTCTGAAACCACCAGGTAATACAAGGGAGAAAAATGGAACTTTCTACTCCTGTAAAGAGTTGGAGTCTGAGAAACCCACCGGAGCAGTTCTACCCTGATCTTAAAGAATCACTATGAGTAGGTATCAGTGAGTTTGGAGTTTGGTAATTAAATGCTTAACTAAATATAGTAACTTTTAAATTGAGAATGTCATATGACCTGTGAGTGATGCTATAAATATCCAAATGGTCCTTGGCAGAAAAAAAGATTCACCATTCCTGATTTATTGTACGTCATTAATTTATAAGTTAATATACTAAATTCCCTGGCAAAAGATTGTGCTCCAAGGACTTGGATTGGAGAGAAATGTCTTTCCTTATTCTATTTTGTCCAGATTAGTGCAAATAGACCAAGGAGGAAAGATTGCTTTATTAATTAAATTTGCAGGGATGATCCATTCTTCTTCACATCACACTGGCATATTTACCTGGGCACATAGCTTACAATGACAGATGGCTGCTTCTTCAAGTGAGTTGTGGCCACCCTCCTCTAACTTCACCTGCACCCCCCTCTTCAGTGTGAGATTGTGACTGCAGTGCCATAGAGTAAGTGTAGTGGGTTACAAGTTGGGCTGCTAACCACAAGATTGGTAGTTCAAACTCACTAGTTATTACTCAGGAGAAAGGTGACACTTTTACTCCCCTAAAGAATTGCAGGCTCACTCGGGCAGTTTTGCGCTATCTGATAAGTTGGAAGTGATTCATAAAAGACTCTTTGCATCTAGCCTGTTTTTCATTTCTAGTCTTGGCTTCCTAGCATGAGTTTCTTATTTGGATTATTTCATTCAAATAACATTGCCTCTTTGTTCATTCATTGGCTGTTGTGCCTTCTGTCCCAAACCCAACTTTTTTTTCTTTGATGGTCACAGTAGACCCGTCTGATCTTCTGTACCTCCCAAGTATTGTTCCACAGCCATGAATGGGGTTGAGATAAGAAAAATCACAGATTCACCTTAATGAGGTTTGAAGGCATTCAACAGTGGTTAGCAGACTTGGGGATATTTTCTCAAACTATAATCCCCTCTGTTCTGTTTCAGTGAAGGATGCCTTTCTATGGTAGTCCTTTAAGCTCTCTTATCAAGTTGCTGAGTGATCTTGTCATGTGTCTTTACTCCTTTCTTACTTCCTATTTTTTCTGACTTTCCCAGAATTAAAGTTCTGTTTCATTGAAGAGTTGTTAAAAGCATCAGTATCTTCACCTGGTCTAGGCTGTGAAAATATCAAAGCTGATGGACAACAGGCAGTTCGTAGAGTGCACTGCTTTTCCACACACTGCTCTTCCCTATCATTCTAGAAGTGGTTGTTTCCTGTATGTTCTCAGGAGATAAATTTTTTAAAGTTGCATGTGGGCGGAATGTAGGAGGTGTCACTAACTTTACAGGCTCAAGGGCTACAGCAAGTGAAGGAAAGACTTTTTGTGGGGTCTCCTGGCCTCTCTACCCCAATGCCACTCAGCTGATTCCCAGCAGTATGCTCTTCTCTTTCTAAAGCCTCTAGCAGGAAAGTTGTGAATGGCTCTCCTTTCGTAGTCCATCAAAAACTGATTTTTCTTTGATGGGAAGGGGTTGGGTTTAGATAGGACAGAGCTGGACGTGAACCTGGTTCAACCAGTCACTCTGGAAAAGAGCTTGAACCTCATAGCTGCAGTCCCATCCTTGCTCATGGGAGGTTAGCGAACTAAAGCCTTGTCTTTCTTGGGTTTCTTTGCTTCTTCCCCACCCCTCACCTCATGTGTGTGTGTAAAATTAGACCCTCTCCCCTTGAAAAGTTCTAACAGTTAGGCATCTTTTGATGGCATCTTATCTCTGCTGAGTGTGAGTGATGACACCGTAGAGCCTCAAGGGATAAGTAGCCCTGGACTGCCAGTTTGGAACCCTGTATTTAATTTAAACTCACAAACAGGGAGAATCCAAATAGAAGTCTAGAAAGTCAATAAGGTAAGGCCCTGGCTACTTCACTGTGTGCACGTGCCTCATGGAGTGGAGGCAGTGTGTTGGCGTTGGGGCCCAGCAACTTACTTCAACCCTGAGGGGGCTTGAAGCTGAGACAAAGCAAGGTAGGAAAGGGCTTCTTAAATGTTTTCCACTTGACCATTTTCTTTTGCCTGAGAAATCTACAATGGGCAAGAACTATGGGAAGCACCTCAGATTCATTAGATTTTTTACGTTTGATTTTGAATTTTTCGTTCATCATGTGTTACTGTTGCCAAAATTCTCAGGATCCCCACATTCAGTATATGAGGAGCTTTGCAGTAGTGAGGTAAACATTTTTACAAGGTAACCTGCTCATTGGTGAATACTGCTGCTTTTAGGTGTTTTATAGGTATTCTCTTTTATTTAACCTTTACAGTAATCCTAGGAATCCCAATATTCCAATTAGAAACCAATTGTGGGGATGACACATAATTGATGTGCATGTTATTTAAGAAAACTAAAAAGCATTCTACAGGTGCCCCTTATTGAATATTATTTTAAGATAACTTTGGCTTCACAAAATAAGTATATAAAATTTCCAATTTATTTTAAGACTTGGAGAATTTGGGAATTTTGTGAAATGGCAGGACACTTTTAATGAGATCACATTGAACTGTAGGTCTACTATATGTGATATCCTGACTGAAATCTACATAGTCAACACTTTACAAAATGATTCTAACCCTTGTTTGGTTTTCCTAATGGCTTTCAAGTCTCCATCCAACCAACAGAAAAACCAGCGAACGCCTATTTGTTGAACACTTTGTGAAGTGTGTAACCATAAACTGAAGACTACATTAGATAGCCAGTATAGTGTTGTCCCTGAATTCTCAACCAGGTTACAGTCTTGTTGAAAAGAGATACTCTTGCAAGTAGTGTCCAATAAACAGCAAAAAATAAATGCTGAAACTGGAATAGGAGCTCAGAGGAGCATTTATTCAGTGGGAAGGAATGTGATCAGAAAGCTCTGAAAAAGAAAGAATGACAATCAAGTGGAGCTAGCGTTTGTGGTCTATAGAGGCACCGTGGTGGCGCAGTGAGCTACACATTGGTGGCTTGCTGTGTAACCAATTAGTCCAGCAGTTCAAACCTGCTAGCCATATCTTGGGTAAAAAATGAGGTAATCTGTTTCTAAAAAGATTTACAGCTTTTGGCAAACTTATGAAGAGATTCGACTCTGCTTTATAAGGATTCTATAAGTTGGAATTAACTTAATGTCAATGAATTTTTTGGTTATGAGTCTATTTGTTGGTATTGGTTTGTTGTTTTTTTGTTGGGAAGGAAGGACTGCATTCATTCTAGTTACTGCAAGGCCTAAGGGATACTGAAGACAGTTTTTTTTTTTTACATCACAGTGAGCTAACAACCAAAGCACCCAAGAACAGGGCATGTGTTTTTCATTAATTTATTTACCTATTAATTCTAGGAGCTGAGACATTCTTCCTATGACTCGTGAAACCCAGCCACAGCCATCTAGAAATATTTCCTTATTTTATAAGAAATACTATTCTAATATGACTTACCCTTCGTCAAACATTTGTTTTCAAAGATAACACATATTAGTTTATTTAATAACTCCATTTTACAGATTGGGAAGTTGAGACCTAAAAATTTACTGCTGTTGGTAGGGTGCCATTGAATTGGTTCCAAGTTATTGTGCCAACAGAATGAAACCCAGCCTGCACCATTCTCACAATTGTCAGGTTGGAGCCCATCGTGGCAGCCACTGTGCCAGCTCATCTTATTGAGGGTCTTTCTTTTTTCATGAACTCATTTAGCAATCATGATGTCCTTCTCCAAGGAATGATCTCTCTTGAGTAAATATCCATTGTTTCAGGGAAAAGTCTCACCATCATCACTTCTCAGATGCTTTTTGGCTATACTACTTCTAAGAGAGATATGTTCATTCTTTAAGCAGTCCATGATATATTTAATAATTTTGCAAACACCGTAATTCAAATGTAACAGTTCTTCCCTCTTATTTATTCATTGCCCAGTTTTGCATGAAAATGAGGTGATTGAAAATACTGTGGCTTTGACCAGATACACATTAGTCCTTTTTAACACTTTAAAGATTATTTCTGCAGCATATTTCCCAAATGGAATATGAATGTTGTTGATTGTGGATCCCCAAAAAATCAAATCTTGTGTGACATCAGTTGCTTAATGGTACACTTTTGAGGATTTTCCCCCTTTGTGTTGAGGTATAATGCACACTGAAGGTTGAAGTCTTTACTTAAAGTCACACTACTTGTATGCTGGATAAATAACTAAGTCAATAGAGATCTACTTGATTGCTGCACTGTATTGAGTTATAAAGGTGAATGGATTTGGGTAAGGTATTCTAGAGAACCCACAAAATTAGGCTATTGAATCATTGAAGATTGGAAATAGGTAGCTATTTTGTTGATTAGGAGTTAAGATAATGCACTAAATATAAATATCTAAACAGTACCAACCACATAACCACTTCTATGAAGAAAAAACTGAGCTGAGTAATAGATAGCAAGGGACATTTTGAAGAAACAAACTCAGGATCTATCACCAAGCCAAAGTGTCGACTATTTTATATTAGAAAGTCGTCAGAGTAATGGTAATACCCTTTGGATCTGACAGAGGAGTAGGAGTTACAGACAAATCTAGAATCTGGAAGGATCTTAGTGGTAATGTGGGCTTGAAGAGTGGGGATGGTGGGGTGCATTTTCATTCAGTTTTTGGAACTTTTGAGATTGAGGAATCTGTGGGATGATAAAAAAGTTTCAAAATATAAATCCATTTGTAGAGTCCTCATGAGGATTAAGCCTCCAATGGATTCCCTGGGACGATTGACAGAATGCATCCAAAAGCAAATTAATGCATACATAGTTAGGTTAGAATTTAGCAGCTTATTTGTTTTCCCTTCTGACCCATTTTTAATTTGTTACTGTCTTATGGGTAAATATTGGATTGAAGCTTCTCTGTGTTTTATTTTGTTGCCAGTATTGGAGGAGTTTTTTTTTTTTGGTATGATTTTCTTGATATGATCTCCAGGTTAGATAAATCTATAGAGATAGTAACTAGATTAATTGTTTCTTAGGTCAGGGGGAAATGCGGAACAAAAATGAAGAAAATATTTATGTCAGTTCAAATTGACTAGAGAAACAAATTCATAGACACCCATATATGTGTAGGAAAGAACTTTATATCAAAGAGCAGTTGTACATTAAGAAAACATCCCAGTCCAGTTTAGATCAAATCCATAAGTTAGATATTTCCTCATATGTCAACACTTGTCCATAAATTCCTCTTTAGACTCACACAACCATGTAATGATGCTGAATGCCAGGAGGTGGAAAGTCTAGTCGATCCAGTAGTGGTGGAAGCATCTTAGTGAAGGCTTGGGTTTCCATGTGACTCCTCCAGTTCAATGGCTCTGAATGCATCAGTGTATTTCCGTGTGGGGTGTCAGCAGGAAGAAGCGGCAGAGAGTGTCTCCTGCCTTCAGTGAGGAATACAGGAGTTCGCAGATTCCTCAGCAGAAGGCCATGCCTACACAGGCACAGCCATGCCTCATTGGCTATGGCTTGATTGACAGGCTGACTCCACCCCTTTACGAGTTGACAGATTATGTAACTGCTACTATGTTCTAAATTTTAATTGTGGTGATGCTTTCACAACTCAAGTTTGACTCATGATTGCACGAACATGTGTAAACCATTTAATTGCATGAATTGTAATTGTTTTTAAAGTTTCAAAAAAAGTTTTTCTTCAATGTATTTATTTATGGCCACTAATCAGTTAAAACAACAAATCATTGTTTTAAGAACATGATTATAAACACATGCAATTTACTAGTATTCTGATTGTTAAGAAAATTAATTAGTTACCAGACAATTTCCTGGCCCAACAGACCATTTGTACAGGTCTGCTTAAATTTTTTTTTTTTACTTTATTAAAAGATCATTTTATTGGGGGTTCTTACAACTCTTATAGCAATCAATTATATCAAGCATATTTGTACATATGTTACCATCATTATTTTCTAAACATTTACTTTCTATTTGAGCCCTTGCTATCAGCTCCTCTTTTTCCCTCCCTCCCACTCCCACCCTCGTGAACCCTTAATAAATTATAAACTACTATTATTTTCATATTTTACATTGAATGCTATCTCCCTACCCCCAGTTTTTATTGATCATTCTCCTGCAGGGGTGAGAGGGGATATGTGTCGATCATTGCAATTGGTTCTCCTTTCATAACTTCTTCTCCACACCTTGCCCCTACCCTCCTAGTGCTGCTATTCCTGTTCCTGGATTCTGTGTGTCATGCGCTCTTATCTCTTATCTGTATCTGTGTACATGTTCTAGTCTAGCATGGAGAGAAAGGCAAGACTGGGGTCATAATAGTGGGGGGGGTGAATAAGCCTCAAGGAACCAGAGGAATATTGGGTGTTTTATCAGTGCTACACTATGCCCTGGTTGACTCATCTCTTCTTTATGACACTTCAGTGAGATGTCCCATAGTTCACAGATGGATTTTGGGTCTCTGCTCTGATGCCCCTCATTCTCAACAATATGGGTTGTTTTGTTTATTTGTTGTTTGGGGTCTTCTGATGTGGGTTACCCAATCCTGGAGACTCCTCATGATCGCACAGGCTGGTGTGCTTCTTTTTACTTCTATGCTAGATGACTGCTTGCTTAACTTAAAGTCTTTAAGACCTCAGATCCTCTATCTTTTGATAGCCAGGCAACATCCAGTTCTTCATCACATTTCCTTATGCGTCCGTTTTGCCTTCAGTGATTGTGTCAGAGGGTGAACATCACAGAATGACAGGTTATAAGAACAAAGTGCTCTTGTATTGAGTCAGGGCTTAAGTGGAGGCCCACAGTCTGTCCACTGCCTCAGTGTATTACTATACAAATATACATACATAGGACACTACCTCTATTTTTATGAATTAATATATTCACATATGTACACACTTATGCTTTTACCTCTAACCATACTTTTGCTTTTTAGATTTTCCTCTGCCTCATAGTTATACCTCTCAGCTATATTGCTGTTGCTCCAACACCCCCAGGATCTCCATGTCCTCCTTGTTGTTGATTTTAATTCCCTAGTTGTTCCACTGTTCATGGCATTGTTTGCTTGTTTTTTAATGTGCACTTCTGGCCATAACTTTGTTTTGTTATCTCCTTCAGTCTTCAGAATGCCTTTTTATTTAAGATTAAGGACTTACTTTGTATATAATTTAGTACTTTCAAGTGACGTAAAAGAATTGATACCAAGGACTCAAATAGAAAGCAAATGTTTTGAGAATGATAATGGCAATAAATGTACAAATGTACTTGACACAATGGATGGATGGATTGTGGTAAGAGTTGTATAAAAACCCCAAAATGATTTTTAAAAGAAAAGTCCAACAAGCCAATAAAAACTAGTAGAAACTGTCAAAAGTGAATTTTGATGAGAAGTTTGAAATTTTAAAAGGATCTGAAGCTGATAAGAAAATCTGTTGACTTGCTAAGCTACTTAAGGGTTGTTTTCTGTATATGAATAACAAGATGTGGAGGCAACATTTGCACCCTCAGAATTTCAAATCTGTGTGGTACTTTTATTGTTATCAGTCTTATACTTTGTGTATAGTGTATTCTTATTTATCTTTGAATATCATCATTAACATTTTGTAATAGTTTTGGTTCTTAACTGTGACCTTACAAAAAAGCATTGTTTAGCTTAAAAATATGATTTTATTGTCTTCAACACACTCTATAACACCATCACCCTGATTTTTGCATGGAAATCAAGAGAATATAGGGATTTAATTCACAGATGCAATTGCCAAAAACTTGGTTGAAAAACATTGATTGTAATAGAAACCTTTGCATATTTGTAGTGATTCTCTGATTCAGATCTTAGCACTGCTGTCTTAGAAAAACAGAACAAAAACCCCATGGCCATCAAGTTAATTCCAACTCATGGCTATTCTCATGACTAGTATCACATGGAGAACTCTTTTCCAAATGGCTTTCTTGGTATCCTTACAGAAAGGGCACAATAGTTAAATGTTTGATATGGAGTTACTATGTGTCACAATCTATTCTAGTCACCTAAAAACAGCAAAAGTGATATTTCCAGGCACAAACTACTAATCTTCTTTTTGCAAGTCTGCTGAATTGGTTTAACTGCCACTCTTTTGGCTAGTAGTACAGAGCAAACTGTTTGTGCCCCCCAGGGATCCTATATGAAATTCCCTGGAAAAAGGTTGACCTTGTGTACAAACTTTTTTCCAATGTGAAAACTAATTCATTTTCTTTCACACCTATTCTTCTTGGATTTGCTTCATAGATCCGTTATTATATTTGCTGAATATCATCTGATTTCCTATATAGCAAAAACCTGAAATTTAGAATGGTGTAAGGATGTTCTGGTGGCACTGTTGGGTAAGAGTTATACTGCTATCCACAAGATCAGAGGAGAAAGTTGAGGTTATCTGCTCTCATAAAAGTTTACAGTCTTGGGGCCTCCGCAGCCAATAC
This sequence comes from Nesogale talazaci, assembly GCA_004026705.1. NCBI lineage: Eukaryota > Metazoa > Chordata > Mammalia > Afrosoricida > Tenrecidae > Nesogale > Nesogale talazaci. The sequence goes on from PVJH01015838.1 coordinate 37,443, forward strand.
CTGCTGCAAAAGCCATGGGAGCTTTGACTTGATAGTGAAGTCATGCAGAAGCATGTCTTCATAGACAGAGATGGTACTGGAGATGATCGAAGAATTAATCTGCTCGTGAAAAGCTTCATTAAATGGTGCAACCCTGGGTCCCAGGAGGAGGGGTATAGCCACTACCAACATGCACTGAACATGCTGTTGAAATATGAATTTGATGTATGAAATGAATTTCAGAGAAAAGGGAAATTATGAAAACATTTACAAAGAAATAGAATGCAACATTGTTGGAACCCATAAAAATTGCTGAGTGCAAAAAGCAAATTCTTCAAGCAAAACTAATATGAACAAATTGCCAAGGGTATGATGCTTTAGCAACAATAACCCAGCATCATAAAGACACTAAAGGAACATTAAAACATGAAACATTAAAGGAACTAGAGGTGCTGGGTAAAGAATTAGAGCACCTTTCACATATTAAATGAAGTGTTAAAGATAAGCTGGAATTCAGGTAAAAATAATTTCACACTCTTCTTATTCAGAAACTTCAGCAAACACTAGAAAATGATGGAAAACTCTCTGAAGCAGAAGTTCAAGAGAAAAAAACATGAAAACAGATCCTAAACCATACACTGACTTATCTCTTACCATTCCAAGAATGTTGAACTAACTACATAATCTTAGTGTGTTTAGAAACATTTGCATTTTTGAGGTATTTAAATTTTCTATAGTGAAATACTTTGCTTTTACATTCGATGCACATTTTATTTTTCTAACTACACACAGCAGAAAATGACTGAAGCACAGAATGAATCCAAATTCATTTTCAGTCCAAAAATGTTTAACAAAGTGCTTTCAAGGAAACAAAAAGGATTTATAGTCTTGGAAACCTTGTATAGGGACATTGTGAGTTGGAATCGACTTGATTTCAGTGGGTTTGGATTTTAGGGTAAGGATGTTTGTACAGTGGAATTTGGTCAAAAGTCACCTTCTCCCTACATCCTCTTAGACTAAATTTATCTTTTTCTTAAAGGCTAATAGGAACATGAGTTCCTTTACTTGATTCCCCTTTCTGGTAAGGTGTTTTAGTATGCAAATTATTTTTATATCTATGTATATACCTAGTGACTAATGAGTAGTTTTGTGGAAAATATTGTCTAACTCCTGAGAAAGAACATTATCCTTGTTAGAGGGTCAATGAATTAGGGGAAGATCCCTAACAGATGGATTAGCACAGTAGCTGTAACAATTGACTCAAACATAAGGATGATTGTGAGAAGGTCCCAGGATCTGGCGGTGTCTCATTTTGATGCACCAAGGGTCATTATGAGCATGAACTATCTTGGTAGGACTGGGAAGCAACAACAACAACAACAAAAATAGTGACTTTGCCTTTATAAGAGCCAGCTGGCTAACTTTTTCTTGCTCTCTGAGCCTTCATGCCCAACAGGAATACTCTTTCTTTGGATATAAATGATTAAATGCATGCTTTTTGTGTTTTCCTGTGTCTTTATTTGGAGAAATGTTCAGTATTCTGAAATTTATGCATGCTACATATACTGTATCCGATTAAGGAAGGTTTTGACTCTTAGCCCTCCTCAGCTGCTTTAGGCTTCAGGTTATATATCTCTCTCTCCTGCCAGCCATTGATAAAAAGCAAAAGAATTAAGGATCTGTGGGAGTTAATTTCCATTGCTAAGAGGTCTCTATGACTTTGGTTTGTTCGATTTTGGATGACCCAAATGGGGCCCTTTTAGTTCTAAATTTTGGTTCTAGATTAAATCCGTGAGATTAATGTAGCCTTCTAGCCATAATTCCTTATGTAATTTAATTCTGAACTCTATACCTGTGACTATAATGCCATTTTTGGAGGGAGTTTTCTGCTATGTTAGCGGGCAGGATTATTGGGAGATTAGTTGCTAATTTTGTAGAGGGTATGAACCAAGCAGGAAGCAGACACCCTTTGTGTTCTTGGACACCTGACCTGCTGAGAGACAAAAAACTCATTTCTGTGAAAGCCATTTCTTTGTGTATGAGCCATCCTGGAAGCACAGAGAGAGGAAACTCCAGCACCATCAGAAGAAAGAGTATTTGAGATCTCTGTCTGAAATGGCAGAGGCCAAAAGCAGAGACACCAGAGACTGGCACAAAGCAAAGAGACTAGGATGAGACCAGAGACAGGGACAAAGACACCACGAGACAAAACAGCAACTAATTATGAGACTGTGGGGCAAAACACTGAGTAGTCTTCTTGACCGATAAAGGCAGAGCCCAAGGAACCATGTGGCTGAGAGAGTCTGAGGACCAGAGAGAGAAAGTTGACTTCTGGTTGAGAAGAGTGGTTGCTATTGACCAGTGACTGTATCATTAATGTTCACTGATCCTGAGTTGTGGTAACCCATTAACTTCCCTAATGTTGTTGTTAGGTGCCGTTGGGTCAGTTCAATTCATTTTCACCCTATATACAACTGTGTACAATAGAATGAAACACCATTCAGTCCTGCAACATCTTCACAATTGTTCTTATGTTTGAGCAATTTGCTGCAGCCACTGTGTTCATCCATCCTTGAGAGGGCCTTCTTTTTCACCACCCCTTCACTTTACCAATCCTCTTTTGAATCTGGCCTGAACCTCTGGTAGCTTCCCTTCCATGTAGTGCTGCAACCGTTATTGGATGATCTTCAGCAAAGTTTTACTGACATGTGATATCAATGAAACTGTTCTACAATTTGAACATTTTGTTGGGTCACCTTTCTTTGGACGTTCCTATCAAATATGGATATCTTCCAGTCAGTTTACCAAGTAGCTGTCTTCCAAATTTCTTGGCTTAGTGAGTGTTTCCAGTGCTTTTTCGACTTGTTGACACATTTCCGTTGGTATTACTTCAATCCCCAAAGCCTTGTTTTATGCTGATGCTTCAGTGCAGCTTGAACTTCTTCCTTCACTACCATTGTTTCTTGATCGTATGCTAATTCTTGAAATGGTGGAATGTTGTCTAGTTTTTGTTTTTCTTTTTTGGGGGCACAGTGACTCTGTATTCTTTCCATCTTCTTTTGATATTTCCTGCATATTTTGACCAAGCTCAAGTCTTGATTTTTTTCCTTGAACTCTTTCAGTTTATGATATTCTAAATGTGTTCTTCCTCTTTGGTTTTCTAACTTTAGACTTTTGCATATTTCCTTAAAACATTTTACTTTGCCTTCTTAAACTGTCCTTTGAAACTTTCTGTTCAGTTAATTGACTTTATCAGTACTTCCATATGTCTTCGCTACTCTAGGATTAAGAGCAAGTTTCAGAGCCTCTTCTGACATCCATTTTGATATTTTCTTTCTTCCTTTTTTGAAGAGATGAACTTATTTATTCAAGACACTCAAAATTCTATTTGATTTTTTGACTGGATTCAAACTTAGAGGTAGAAACTCTATCTCTCGATAATCTGTTCCTGATGTGTTTTTTTTTTTTTGGCCAAAAATTTGGCATATTTAGCAGCCTCCTCCTCATTTTTCTTGGTGCGCTGTTTTTTTCAGGACTGTGTGCCCATGTTTGTACTGCAAGATATGCTGAATCATGAGATACTGACTCTTGAGAGATTGATCCTATGTTTTTTGCCTTGTTTGTTCATGGGTTTTCTCACAACATGCTAGTGAACTTTATCTTCTTTGGAGAGATTGAAGAGTTTATGGATTGTGTTTGCTTTCTGAGGCCTCAGTGATGAGGGACAGTTGTATCAGACAGTCCTTGGTTTTCCTTCTCCCAACGTTTTTTTTTTTTTTTTTTTTTTTTAACAATGACCAAGGTGAGAACGCTCAGATTGGTATCCACAATCCAGCCCCGGATGGATTTGTGCTTCCTTCCCCCAGTTCTCCTTGCTCTATAAGAGAAGTGGTCCCTTACTCAGCAGCTGACAGATGTGGTCTTGGGTCAAGACACGTTACTTCATGGGAAAACCTTGCTTCTCCTTTCACTACTGACGTGAACAACATAACCTTTATATTTATCACCCAGTGTTTTGGCGGCAACTTTTGTGTCCATTTGCTTCTCAAAAAATGTGCAAAAATTTTTTGTAGTTTTTTAGAAATAAGTCATTTTATTGGGGGCTCATAAGTGCTTATTGCGATCCATCCATATATATATATTGTGTCAAGCACTTTCACATACCTACTGTTGTCATCATTCTCCAAATATTTGCTTTCCCTTCGAGCTCCTGGCATCAGCTCTTCATCTTTTCCCCTCCCTCCTTACTCCCCCTCCTTCATGAACACTTGATAATTTATAAATTATTATTATTTTGTCATATCTTATACTGCCCAAAGTCTCCCCTTGTCCATTCCTTTGCTGTTCATCCTCCAGATATGAGGTTATATGTAGATCCTTGTAATCAGCTCCCTTTTCTACCCACCTTCCCTCCACCCTTCTGATATCTCCACTCTCACTACTGGTTTTGAGAGGTTATGTCCTGTATTCCCTGTGTTTCCAGTACCCATCTGTACCAGTGTACCTCTTCCAGTCTAGTTGGGTTTGTAAGGTAGAATTGGGATCATGATAGTTGAGGGGAGGAAGCCTTTAAGTACTCAAGGAAAGTTGTATGTTGCATCGTTACTTCACTGCACCCTGACTGGCCTTTCTCCTCCCTGTGATGGCTTATAGGGGTATGTCCAATTGCCCACAAATGGACTTTGGGTTCCCCTTCATTCATAGTGATGTGATTCTTGATCCTTGATGCTTGATACTGGTCTCTTTGACCCCTCATGATCACACACATGTTTCTTCAATGTGGGCTTTCCTAACTCTGCTTTAGATGGCCTTTTATATACCTTCACGTCTTTAAGACCCCAGATGCTTCATCATTTGGTATCCAGGCTTCATCAGCTTTCTACATCATGTTTGCTTATGCACCCATAAAATGTGTGAACTTTGTGTTCACCCACTTCAATGATTTTCTGACAACCAGTGTTTGGGAAGATGTTCAACTTCATGGTGCAAACCACTTTGATCTTTCCTTTCTTGTCTTTTGAATGATCTTTTGTTTTTTCCTGAATGATGTTCTTGATGTCCTCCTGTAGCTCATTGGGTTATCTGTCATCAGTGTTTAATGTATCAAATGTGTTCTTGAGACCTGGAAATTCTGGTAGGATATCCCAAACTTCTCCAAGATTTCCCCATACTTGTTAGTTTTGTCTCTGACTTCAGTGTGGCCATTACAACAAATTATAGAACCCAGAATAGAAATACAGTCTCTTGGGAAGAATGCTTGGTGTTGGAATGGCTAAAGAAGGATGACGGGTAGAAGCAGGTTTGATCTTTTCCTTGTGACAATAGGGAAGCCAGAGGAAGTCAGAAATGCCCACTCTTCACCAATTATGCTATCTCTAATTTAGAGTTAAGCTCCAGTCTGAGCCTATAAAGGCAGTAATCTGAAACAGGCCCAGAAAACATTTGTCAATCAGATTGTACCTTATCATGGCAATTCTTTTCCTCTTCTCTTTTCACTTTTTCACTCTTTCTTCTCCTACCTTTCGATTGATATCTTAGAACAGATCCAAGAGTGATCTCAGGGGTCAAATCAACCAATGCTATTACAAAAATGGAAATAATGAAAAGTATCATTACAAAATCATAGAAACTTTATTATACACAAATATGAAATTCAAAGCTATTGTTACTTGACATATCCTACATTTTGATGTATATACTTCTGAATGTGGTGCTTACATCTTTTTAGATCTTTTATGAAGAATTCTGCACTTTTCAATTTGTATCACATCAAAATAACAGTTTTCTGACTGATAGCTCGACCCTATAGGTTAAAGAAGAATTGCCCTTATGGGTTTCTGAGACTCTTTATGAGAGTACAAAGTTGTGTCTTTCTCTTGCAGAGTAACTAATCATTTTAAGCAGTTGACCTTGCAGTTAGCAATCCAATGCATAACCACAATGCCACCAGAACTTCTCAGGGGCTCAAATAGTCTCCTTTTAGAAATTCTTTGAAGTTTTGGGGGGAAAAAGCAACCTGAAGATTGTTGGATGGGTGAGGTACAGTTTTCTGAAGAAATTTATATAGGACAGCCCTTGATACCCTTGAAGAATGAACAGGTATAGTATGATAAAAAATGTACAATTTTCTTTTTTCATCAACATAGCTTTCTGTTTTCTTGAAACTGTATAATAAGCCCTCATGATATATTCTGCCTCCATTGAAAAAAATGTATCAAGTTTGCTTTTAATCTCCCTGTGTTAAATTTAACTGGTTCGGTCTACTGATTGCATGTTTGAACACAATGTGTTTGGAATAAACTCATGCTTGTAAAAGCTGTAACTCTAGTAGAAATACTTTTTGACTTACCCTCATAATTATAGTTACATTTCTCTATACTGGGAGATTCAGATGAAGCTTCTGCTTTACATGAAAAAATATCCCTAACCCAATTTTAGTATAATATGAGGAGTCTCATTCAGAATAAGAAAAGTCATTGGAATCTCTCTTAGCTCAAAGGAATTGCATAGTTAGTTATAAGTTGTTAGGTCCTGAACTAAGATGGGAAGAGCAGGTTTGAAGGAAAAAGATCTGGCACAGGCAGAAAGAAGTTTCCCTCTGAAATAAATTAGATTACTATAGTTGCCTCAGTAGTTTCTCCCTTTTTATCATCCCTTCCCCTCTGCTTAAAATTGTTTAACAGCTAGCTTGCTGCTGCTTGTAGTATAGAGTCCAGATTACTTTAGCCTAGTGTAATGAATGACAATCTATTTGACCTTAGTCTTATAATCTAATTCTCCTTTCAGAACCCAATTTTTTTCAGGCAGAATTGGTTATTCTCTGGCCCTCAAAACATACATGGTGCATCCTGGCCTCCAAATTTTCCATACTGATAGTCACATCACAAACTTGGGAGACCTTGTTCTCTCCTCTACCCCTCCTAAGTTAGTTTAAACCTTCAAGTCCTAACACTAAACTTTGAAGACTTCATCTCAGATTACTCTAGGTGGAAGTAATCTCTTCCTTAATCTTTTCTAGTAACAATATTTGGATACTTCCATGGCCTTGTGTCTGGACGAGAAACTCCTGGAGGACAATGGCTGTATCCTCTGTGGTTACCATCTCCAGCAGACACCAGTGAAGATTTATTGTGATTGTTTTCTAATTGAGAAAATATATACAAACCATCCAGTAAAAATTTGTGCTTAGCAATTGATGATCTTTCCTCTTCTCTTTTCCAGCCATCAAATTAGACAGAGGATGTGATTTAAAGATCTGGTTATGCTAATCAAGCTTTGAAGTTTTTTAAAGTTTGGTGAAAGAGAGTGTTGAATGACACATACTTGTGAGGTAGGGACAGTGAGAATGCTTTGAGAAGAATAGTGTTGTGGGTAGAATTTAGGAGGAATCCCAGATACAACTTTGAATGAGAGGGAAGATGGAACCAGCTTATTTCAGAGCTGCCTGACTTGGATTTGTAACAGTAGGATTTTTTACTACAACAGCTTCTTTGTGTGAGCTTTGTTCCCACAATCTGTGAGAGAAGACTGCTGGCTAATGACTACAGCATTACCCATGCTTTTGGGAAAGGTTGCTGTGAGCCGATTAAAACAACCACCATCCCACTTGTTGCTTTGTGTTCAGGGTAGGTCTCATAGTATGAATTTTCTGCTTATGTTTTTCACTGCTTCAACTGAAAGGAGACCATTTTAAATTAACATACATCATGTATGTGTGTGTATGTGTGTGTGTGTGTTCACTGTTACTTTGGTGTTTACCATTGCTTTAGTAAACCCTAATGTTTTCTGTCTCACTGGCCTTGGGCATGATTCATCATCTGGTATTTATACCCAGTGCTTTAAATAGCCTTATTCCTTGACCATGACATTCCCTTTTCTCATTATTGTCCTTACTGCCTAACATATTGAGAAGGGACAGAAAGAATTAGCTTTGTTCCCCTTCCTGATAGGAAGTAATCTCATGGCTGTCTTTGTGGTAGTCATTTAGGCTATATTAGGGCACTAACAGGAGTAGATTGAAATTCACTATGCTAATTAAAAAGGCATGCAAAAGGGTTCCTCTTAGCTTATGCCTTTCCATGTTGCTGATGGAAGTGTTTGACTCACAAGATGAGCATTAGAGAACCCTTTTAAGGGATCAAGAGTGGTGCTTGTCCTTATCAGTAAGTCTGAAAAGAGGACAGATAGCTTGAGAACATTTTAGAAAGGAGATGGTTCTAGCTTTGTAGGTAGTGTTGGTAGGTATATAGACTGTTGGTTTGTACCTTACGGGTGATCCCATTAAAGTTTTCCAAAGTTGACAAGTTTATCTTAGAAGAATTCTCCTGGAGCGTAGGAATAAGAAACTGCTTCAGAGGCACCATTATCAAAGAGGCAATGTCTCAGAAAAGACAAATATGGCTGATGGCATGGTCATTCAGAGGCCAGACAACCAGTAAATCATTTGAGAACAAATTAAAGTTCAAAGTTCAGGAAGGAATTATTTGGGGAACCACATGGGTGCTTGAAAAATCAAAGTAATTGTTGATGTGCTTTAAAATTTTTGAGGCAAGTAAATGGAAGCTCAGAGTAGGAAATTGTCATTGATCATTTTGCTGTGTTTGGGACCAGGGAATCTTAATTCTGAATCAGGTATTATCAACGTTAGAAGTATGTTTAAGGAATTTTATATTCTAATCTTTTTAGCACTACCATAAATTAAGTTGGGGCCCTGGGGGTGTAGGGCTTTTGCGGTGGGCTGCAATCCAGATGATCAGCAATTTGAAACCAGCTGTTCCACAGGAGAAAGTTTGGGTTTTTGACTATTATAAGCAGTTCATCTCAGAAACCCTCAGTGGGTCGCTATGAGTTGGCACTGAGTTTGGTTTTTATTTTGTTAAATTAAGTAGTCAAGAAAGAGACAAGCCAGTCAGGGTGCAGTATTGCATCAATGAAACACACAACTTTCCTCTAACTCTTTAATGCTCCCCCCGCCCCCGGCCCACCACTCACCCCCCTGCCACTATCATGACCCCAATACTGCCTTACGAATCCAGCTCGATCAGAGCATGTACATTAGTACAGCTAAGAACTCTCAACAGGGCGAATCCAGGACAGGTAAACCCCTCAAGACCAATAATGAGAGTAACAATATCAGGAGGGTAGGAGGAAGGTGTGGTGGGGGGCGGGGAAGGGAGGAACCAATCACAGTGATCTACATATAACCCCCTTCCATGGGGACAGACAACAAAAAACTGGTCACGGGAGACATCTGTTATTATAAGACATGACAAAATAATAATAATTTATAATATATCAAGGGAGGGAAAAATGAGCTGATACCAAGGGCTCAAGTAGAAAATATTTTAAAAATAATGACAATGTATGTACAAAAGTGCTAGACACAATGGATGCATGTATAGATTGTGCTAAGAGCTTGTAAGAGCCCCCAATAAAATGATTTTTTAAAAAGTAAGCGGTAGTGCTGTTCACTATGCGTTGGAATTGACTTGATGGCAGTAGGTTTGGTTTTAGTTTAGTCTAACTTTACCCCCCCAAAAAAAGTTTCAAAAATAACATTCTCAGAATACATGGTGTTTAGAGGGTTAACTAACTTGCCCACATTCATTCAACCAGCAAGTGGCATTGCTAGTATTCAAAACTAGATATATGATTTTTAGAGTGTCTGTTTTCCCATTGTCTTTATTCTTAATGTGGGGATTGTAGGGGCAATAAATAAAAAGCACAACCTGACACTTTTGGCTCTTACAAACCTCCAGTTCTCACCTGATTTCTCAGTGCTGCACAATTTTATGAGTAATGGGCTTGCTTCTTTCTTTCTAATGTAAATATGTGTTTAAATTGTTATTTTGGAAATAGATAATAATGATCATGGTAAAATTTAAAAAATATAAAAATACACAGGTGTCTTGGGGATGTGGTCTTTGCTATTCAGCAGACCCTGTCCCCAAGGAAACAAAGGGTGATAACTTGTTCACACCTCTTAGTAAATAAAGTAGAGCCTCAGAATATATTCTACTTTAATACTTCAACTAGGAAAACAAACAACATTGAGTTAATTCTGACTCATAGTGAGCCTCCCTATAGTACAGAGTAGAACTGTCCATGTAGGTTTCAGACTATAAAGAGAATTTCTATATAATATAAATATAAATAAATATTTTTCCTGAAATGAAAAGCCAAATCTTTCCCCATAGTTTCAAATTGCTGACTTTGCTGTTAGCAAGACCAATAAATAACACATTGTGCCACTAAGACTTCTATACCACAGGCATAGAGGCTAGAATTTACAGAACATTAAAAAAGGGATTGTGACTAGAAAAGACTTATTTAATGATTGACTACATCTCAGTAGATAGTGCATCCATATTATTCAACAATGTTTAGTATGAAAAGGTAGACAGGGAGTAGTTTTCCACTAATCTGCTCACTTTCACTGCCTTCTACTCTTCTAACAATTTTAATAAAGTATCTTTCCAGAGACTTTTTATACATACACAAGCAAATGTGAAACCATCTTTTTTTCTTGAAATTTAAATAAAGGTAGCATAATCTACAACAGCACTATAGCTCATGTCTGAACTAAGCTTATTTTTGCATGGTCTGAGAAACACTAGACAGCATGGCAGCACTGCACTTGAGATGTAAATAGTAAAATTTGCCTGCTAACAGAAAGGTTTTCTACTCTGCCCGAGAGAGTTACTGTGAGTTGAAATTGACTTGATGGCACCAGGTTTTATATCCAGTCTATCACCACATCTGTTCAGTCTTTATTTAAAATAGCCTTTAAAACCACCACTTTCTTTTCCTGCTAATCCCACTTTTTCCCAAACTGTTATAACTTTTTATCTGGGCTTCTTGATGGTGTCTCCAACTCTAGTCACACCTTTATAATTTTTTGCCTTTCTGTTTCTGTTTCCATTCTCCTAGCAGTATTTTCTACAAGTCTTTTCACCATATTGCTCTTAAAGTTTTCATCTCAAATCAACTTACAGTTGAAAGAATACTAGAGACCATTGAAACTGACCAACATTGAACCAATGCCTGACTATTGTTGATAACACTTTTGAATTTGGTTCTGGCTGTGCTTGGACCTTCCCGGGGCAAGAAACCTACGTTCACAAGGAAACTCTTTGCATTGCTAAAGTAGCTAGGATTGTTATGTATCTTCTACCAACAAAAAGGCACTAATTAGTTTATATTTATGACGGGGTTCTGATGGCTTGGTGGTTACATGTTGGGCTGTGATCCACAATGTCAGCATTGAGCTTTTTACTCCTGTAAAGAGTTACAATCTGAGAAATGCACAGGGAGCAATTCTACCCTGTCCTATATGGTTGCTAAGAGTCAGCATAGACTCAGTGGGAGTGGGGTTTTTTTACTCCAAAGAAAGGAAGTTCAGTGGCATAGTATTTAGTAGCTGGGCTGGTAACCACAAGGTCAGCAGTTTGAAACCACTAGTTGATCCCATAAACAGCTACCATCTCAGAAACTCACAGGGGGCATTTTTACCCTGTCCTCTAGCAGAACTGTGGGTCTACATGATGGCAGTGAGTTTGGTTTTATTATTCAAAAGAAAGAGGAACCCATCTGCTCTCTTAAGAATGTACAGCCTCAGAAACTCTATGAAGGTTAACGTGGTGGCAATGTCTTAAGATGTTCTGGGATTGATTCAATGGTAGTGAGTTTCTTCTTTTCTTATTCAAAGTCCCCTTTACTTGATTTAAGGGCAAAGTTTTTAAGTCTGGCATCCCAAATTTTCTCCTATATTGTTCCTACCTTTCTTTCCAGGTGTAAATTCAAGTTAGTTTTTGGCTTCATCTAATTAAAAAAATAAAGCTAATATTATATAGTTATGGACAACTGACTCTGTTGTGCTTTGGTATGTGTTGCTTCATTTAACTAACAGAAATCACACGAGAGGAAGAAATAAGGCACATGAAATCCAAATGATTTGCAGTCACACAGCTAGTGACTGGTAGAGCTAGGAGCTTAACCCAGAAATCCTGACTCCAAAGCCTGTGTCTTTTATTGCTATTTCCTGTCACCCCTAAATGTAACTCACTGTTTCTCAACAAGCCCTATGTTTTGTTCATGATGGCCTCTTAAAACCTTTCCATCCAGTCTACTACTTCCTTTTCCTGTACTATAGATTAAATGATTTTCTTCTGATTCTATTCTACCCTGTTCTCCATTCTACACAGCCACATGTGGTCTTCCTGCCTCAACAAATTTCTTAAAGCTTTCTGTATCTCTCTTGTAGTACTTATCAAAGTCCTTATAATGGGGCTTTTATATTTAATATTCTTTTTGGGATACACCATGTCATTGAGGGATAAATCATTGGTATAAACTGCTGGATTAAGCTTTTTACTTCAAATGTGTTCTATAGAATTTTGAACATGTGGTATCAGAATTTAGGAATTTCTGTGAGAGTTTGGATTAGTAATTTTTATATTTTAAATTTGTATTACTATCATCTCTTAAAATCTAGTTTCTTTCTTAGACTTTACATTTCATTTCTGTCCTTGTATTGTGATTGTATATTTGTTCCCAGGTACCATCATGGGCCAGAAAATATGCAATTCAATATACAATACACCAATAACCATTGAGTACGCACACATAGCAAGGTTATGTCATCTGCCCATTTGAAGGTTGTTAGTGGTTAATGAAAGTTATTATTTTGGAGTGGAAAACTTCCTTATCTTCTGTGCTAAAATAAACTTTCAAAATACTGTATCCAACAGAACTACTTTTTTGTCTGCTTCTTCCCTTTCTGACTCTTCTGTCCATTTTCTCCTTTCTGCTTCTCATCCTTTTTCTTTCTTGTCTGTCTTCTTCTTTCCCCATTTCTGCCTTCTTTGCATAATAATTATGGTTTCCCATTTTTTTATTTTTTTAAAATAATTTTATTGGGGGCTCGTACAGCTACTACAACATTCAGTACATCATATGTATCAAGCACGTTTGCACACATGTTGCCACATATATTTCCAAACATTTTCCACTTGAGCACTTGGTACAAGCTCCTCTTTTTTAAAAAACTCCTCTTTCCCCTCTCCCCCTTTATTTTTTAATGAATCATTTTATTGGGGACCCATACAACTCCCATCACAATCCCTAACAACATCAGTTGTATGCAGGCCACTTTTACACACCCATTGCCATCATCACTCTCAAAACATTCTCCCTCCCTCCAGGCCACCATTATCAGCTCCCTATATTACCCTTCCTTCCCCCCTTCCCCTTGAACCCTTTGTAATTTGCAAATTATTTTTTTCATCCTGTACACTGCACAATATGTCCTAACACTCACTTCCCTGTTGTCTGTGTCCCTGAGAGGAGGCTATGTGTAGATCCCTGAAGTTGGTTCTCCCTTTCTATTCCTCCATCCCTCTACCCTCCTTGTATTAACACTCCTATTACTAGTCTTGATGGATCATCTATCCTAAGTTTCCCATGTTTCCAACTTCACTGTACATCTCCTGGTCTAGCTGCATTTATGTGGTGGAATTGGGGTCATGATAATGGGTGGGAGGCAGCATGGGAACTAGAGGAAGGTTGCATATTTCATAGCTCCTACCCTGTACCTTAACTGACTCATCTCCTCCTTGTAACCCCTCTGCAACAGGTTGTCACCTCACCTATTTGATGGGCTTTGCGTCCCCAATCTGTACTCCCCCTCATTAATAATAATATAATTTTAGCTCATTGATGCCTGACACTGGATTCCTACACCACCTCATGGTCACACAGGCTGGTGTGCTTCTTCCGTGTGGGCGTTATTGCTTCTGAGCTGAATGGCCGCTTGTTTACTCACGCCTTTAAGACTCCAGATGCTATACCTTTTGGTAGCCAGGCACCATCAGCTTTCTTCACCACATTTGCTTATGCACACCTTTGTCCTCAGCGATCATATCAGGAAAGTGAGCATGCAATGTTATGTTTTTAAGTTCTTGACACCTGATATCTCATCTCTTTGACATCTCATGATTCCACAAGCTAGTGTGCTTCTTCCATGTGGGCTTTGTTGCTTCTGAGCTAGATGGCTGCTTGTTTACTTTCAAGCCTTTAAGTCCCCAAACGCACCATCTTTTTATAGCCAGGTACCATCAGCTGTCTTCGCCACCTTTGCTTATGCACACATTTGTCTTCGGTGATCAGGTTGGAAAGGTGAGCATCTTGGAATGCCAATTTAATAGAACAAAGTGTTCTTGAGCTGAGGAGATACTTGAGTGGAGGTCCAATGCCCATCTGTTCTCCTATTACTAACCCTATAAGTATACACATTAATATCTTTCCCCATTCTCACTTATAAATATATGCCCCTATGTACATACCTGTATTTGAACCTGTATAAATGTTCATTATCCCCCAGTTCCTTCCTGTATTTCCATTTGCTTCCCTCTTGTCCCAATATCATGCTCACTCTCCATTTGGGTTTCAGTATTTTTTCTCTGTTACATTAGTCTTAATCAATCCCTATTGGCCTTCTCTCACCCACCTTGTCCCTGCATTTGTATCAATTGTTATTCCCTTTTTCCTGGGCTGGTCGACATCACCACCTTTACCCCTCCTCCCCCTCTTCAATGTCCCCTGCACTGGAACCATCAGTCCTGTCATTTTCGCCTCCAACCTCTTTGTCCAGTCTATCTTGTCTAGATAGACCTGTAGAGAAAGCAATATGTACAAGAAAGATCTCCTAAAATGGAGCAACTTAAGCAAATAAAACAATGATAACAACAGCAAGAAACCCCCTCAATGTACTATACAATATGTAATAGAATAATACAAATAATAGCAATATAAAAACCTGTATAAAGTTTAAGGTCTGTAGTTGACCTCCTAGAG
>PVJH01015839.1:0-52266 GCA_004026705.1 Nesogale talazaci
GATGCCCCCCCCCAAAAAAAAAAAAAACAAAAAAAGGGAAGGGTTTATATACAAAAGGAATGGAATACTGAGAAAGCATCCCAACCCAGTCCAGTTAAAAGTCCTAAGTCCGATATTAGTCCATATGCCCGATACCAGTCTATAATGTCTCCTTCTGACTCATGAAGTCACATACCAGTCAGTGCAGAATCCTGGCACTGGCAGGGGTCTCCCCATGGCTCCTCACTTCCAGAGCTCAGGGTTCATCAACAGCATTCAGTGGTGGCAGAAGCAACTCATCACTGGCAGGGGTCTCCACGTGACTTCTTCAGCTTCAGAGGTCTGGCTCCATAGGGCCAAGCCATGTGGCTTCTCCAGCTCCTCAGATGCTGCCATCTTGTCTTGTCCATGATTAATCATCTCTGAGACTAACTCCCAACAACTGAGGAAGATAGCTTCTCATCTTTGCAAGGGAAATATCGCAAGATTTCCCAGATGTACCAGGAGAAAGCCATGCCCTCACAGAGGCCCCATTGGCTACTCAATGGCTATCTCCAGATTAACAGGCTAGACTCCACCCCTACATCTCAATCATAAAATTAACATAAGACATGACTGCCACAAGCAGCATCAGCAACAAAACTCCGAATGCTAATCTCTCTCACTCTCTCTCCCTCCTCTCTTTCTCCCCCCCACCCCCATTCTGTGTGTGTGTGTGTGATAGGTAGGTTTATTGGGTCAACCTGGCCAATAGTAACATGTGGGATTAATAAGGTTTCAGTTCAATTGGAGGGCAAAGAGGTAAATGGCTCTTGATCACCGGTGATCAGACCAGTATGTTGCTGCTAGTTCACTGCCTTAACTTGTGGGCAACACTACCCAATGCGCACCCAACCTGTGGATCATGTTGCTGGAGCTTAAGGTTCCTTGAGACCTGCTTTGCTATGCTGCTGGTGTATACATCACTTGAGCTTGAGACTGTTGGATTCTGTTGTCTGCTTGACTGTTGGTGACCTGCCCTGCTATTTGCTGCCTTTGGCTGAAATGCCTACTTGCCCTAAGGAAGACCTTGCTGTCTGCTTCCTTGACCTTGGACCCAGCAATCCTCATGAGTTGAAGGAATTCCAGGATATTAACTGTTCCACAGAAGTGACTTGAACTCAGTCCTCTGTACTCTGTGTGGACTAATTATTATATTCCTTTGTGCTATAAATATCTACCCATATATATATACACCTGTTTTGGGGGCCATAAGACACAAATGACCATAAGACACACACAGTTTTCAGAGCAGGAAAACAAGACAAAATATTCTGAATCAAATAGTACCAGTATACTAAAATATTTATTAAAATAAAGAAAAATATGGTCACATTTAACAGCATAAACTCAATAGTGGTGTTAAGAACCATCATCACTTTCATTAACACATGAAGGGAGATGTGCACGAATTATGTGATCTGAGACTCCCAGAGGCGGGACTTCCCCCAAACACACAGCAATCCACAGCATACGAATAGTAAGCAGATGCATGGAATCGTAAACAAATGTTCTGGGGTATCACACCTTCGGACCATAAGATGCACCCTTATTTCCCCCCACTTTGGGGGGAAGTAAACTGCATCTTATGGTTCGACAAATATGGTATATTATAGTAAGTGTCCTGGTTTTGTTTCTCGAAAGAATGATCTCTCTCTCTCTCTGTAAAAGCAAAATCTTGTTCAAATTTTAGTAATTGAAAACAGATATTAAAGTTGTTACAGCGGTGGTTCAGTGCTGTCGGTTGTTTCCTACTGAGGATGACCCCACAGAAGAAGAAAGCCCTTCTCATCATTTCATCCTTACAACTGTCATAAGCCCCTGCTTGCCACTTCTGTGTCAGTCCATCTCTTTATGAGTCTCCTTTCTGCCACAGACCCTCTACGAACATGATGCCCCTTTCCTGGGGTCTCCTGAGTATATCTCCAATGTATGTAAGGTGAAATCTCACTATTCATATTTCTTAGGAACATTTTGATTATACTAATGTCAAAAAAAATTTCACCAAGATCAAGACCAGGTTGACTCACAGTGACACTACAGGTCAGAGTAGAATTGCCCCTGTGGGTTTCTAAGACTGTATCATTTCAGTAGCAAAGAGTTTCATCTTCTCTCAGGGAGGCCAATGGGTGTGAACTTTTGACCTGATGGTTGGCAGCCTAATCGATAGCCCCCTAAGTTACAAGGACTCTTTCCGTACTGATATGTAATTGTTTTTAGGTGCGGTCCAGTCAGTTTAGGCTAGTAGACATGCATGCCGGCTACCGCAGAAGGAAGCACTGTGCTCACCTCACAATTGTTCTTATATTTCAGCTGAAGTCACTGTGTCAATTCATCTTGACGAGGTTCTTGCACTTTCTCACAGCCCCTATGCTTTCCCAAGCACCATGTCTTTTTGTAGGAACTGATCTCTCCTGACAACATGTCCAAAATGCATAAGACAGAGTCTTGCTATTCATCCTTCTAAAACGCATTGTCGGTACTTCTTCAAAGACAGATTTAGTTACTTTCTTGGCAGTCTGTGGTAATGTTAACAATTTTTGTCAGTATCATATCCAAAGTCATCCATCCTTCAGTCTTTCTTATGCAGTGTCCAACCTTTCATATGGATATAAGATCATGGAAAATACCATGGTTTGGGTCTGGTATGCCTTTGTTCTCAACATAAAATCCTTGCTTTACGATATTTTAAAGGGGTCTTGTACAACAGGTTTATCCAAATGCAATGCATCCTTTGAGTCCTGCAACTGCTGCTTCCACAAATATTGATTGTAGAACCAAGCAAGATGAAATACTTCACAATTCCAATCTTTTCTCCCTTTATCATAATATTACCTATTGCTCCAGTCAGGTCTTACAAAAAACAAAGTGATTAGATAGACAGATAGATGTTTTATGTATAAGTGATATTCATGTCATTTATCCATGCTCACTACATTGTCAAAACTGAAACGTGTATTCTCTCCAACTAAAATTTGTGTTCTTTCCATTATCTTAGAAATATTAATCATAAGCTACTTTAGAAAGTAAGACATTTATATATGATATATGGTAGTATATATGTATATGTGTATATGTATATATGTATATATATGTTAGCATAGTAAGTTACTCCTTGGACAAATCACCAGAAGGTCTAGAGTTCAAAGGTAGGAGCTTAGCTTCTGGAGAAAGATGAGGCTTTCTGTCCTATAGAGAGTTTCAGTCTCACTAATCCTCAGGGGTAATTTGGCCCTGTCCCATAAGGTCTCGCTGAGTCAGAACTCATTCATTGGCTGTGGTGTGTTCGCTCCTTTTGAGAGACATCTATATCATAAGCCTGTGTGCATATTGGTAAGGTACCCAGATGGATCAAATGGTATACACACTCACACACACACGTATACAATTAGGCAAATTCTGTGCCAACAGAAAAAACACCTAACAGGTGCAAATAAGAAAATTACATGGCAAGGTTCTTCAAATTTCACCAATGCATGCATCACATATCTGACATTTCCAGAAGGAAATTCCCCCCATATTCATTCTCATTTAGCAGTCTAAAAATATTACATTTAAAAAATTCATTTTACTGGCAAGTACATCACCTATTATGCAATTTAATCAATCATATTAAGAAAGTTTGTGCAATCATCCCTACAATCAATTTCAGACAGAACATTTTCCTCTAGAAGTCTTTATTGTGAGCTCCCTCTTTCCCCCATTCTCCCCTGCCATACCCCTGGACAATTGTCAACCTAATTGCTGTCTCTGTAGGTCTATCTATCCTGGATTGCATATACAGAAAATGATATAAAACCCAAACAGAAAGCAAGCATTTTTTAAAAATCATATCTTATAGTAAAATAAAAGCCATGGTCTAAACATCATGGTTCCAGTACATATAGTCATTATATATTTGTTAGTACAATGAATTCCAACTCATATCAATACTGCAGGACAGAGTGGAACTCTCACTGTTGATTTCCGAGCCTGTAAATCTTGAGGAAAGCAGAAAACCCCATCTTTCTCCCACAGAGCAGCTGGTGGGTTTGAACTGCTAACCTGGCAAGCATCAACCCAATCCTCAATGCCCTAATCCTTCAGGGCTCCTTTTCAGTGTGGTAGCACCACGATATTTGAAAAATAAACTGTTGAAACTGTTTTCTAGGGGGCAGTTAGGAGAGCAGTAGAGTTCCTTATTGCCAATCTTCATTTGGGGATCTTATCTTGGTGAAGGACAGAGTCTTGTGTGCAGGCCTGTTTATGCTGTGGTAGGAGTCCATTGTTGCAGGCACCTGGGTCCCAGGGTGCCAACCCTACATGAAACCAGGTGATAGGATGCCAAGGGTTTGCATGCATACTTCCTTGGCTCCCAGAGGACCCAGGGTGGCCCCTCAGACTCAGTGCATTTGTTGATGGGATGTACCATCTTTCTGAGCCTGTAGTTCTCATCCCTTACCAGCGCCATTTTTGAAAGTGGATTTCAAATGCCC
The DNA here is from genome assembly GCA_004026705.1 of Nesogale talazaci. Lineage (NCBI taxonomy): Eukaryota > Metazoa > Chordata > Mammalia > Afrosoricida > Tenrecidae > Nesogale > Nesogale talazaci. The sequence goes on from PVJH01015839.1 coordinate 4,494, forward strand.
CATGGATAGTGAGCTGGAAGGCATACCTATTTGACATGGATGCTGGTGCTGGCTTTTTCTGCCTGATTGACACATTTGCCTTGGTGTGAATACCTGTACATTGCCTAGTACTGGACTCTCTTCCCTTGGTTTTGTTAGACATTTCTAAGTCAATTCTGACTCATATCAATCCTGTGCACAGCAGAAGGAAACACTGTGCAGTCCTGCACCATGACAGCAATTGTTCTTAGGCTTGAGCCCATCGGGGAAGCCACAGTGCCAGTTCATTTCATTGAGGATCACTTTTTTTCGGCTGCCCTTCCATTTTACCAAGCATGATATCCTTCTCCAGTGACTAGTCTCTCCTGATAAGAACCAAAGTCCCTGATAGAAGTCTTAACCATCCTTGATTCTAAGGAACGTTATTTTGGCTGTACTCTTTCTAAGACAGATTTTTTTGCTCTCCTGGCAGCCCAAGGTACTTTCCATATTCTTTGCCATTTGCATAATTCAAATGCATATATTATTCTCCAGTCTTTTTATTCATTGTCCAACTTTCACCTCTATATGAAGGGATGGAAAATACCATGGCTTGAATCAAGCATACTTCAGTTCTCCAAGTGATGCCCTTTCCCTTCAACAGTTTAAAAATGTCTTGTGCAGCAGATCTGCCCTGTTCAGTATGCTGGCTTTTTGGTTCTGCTCCCATGAGGATTCATTGTGGATCCAAGCAAAATAAAATTCATGATTACATGACTCTTTTCTCTGTTTATTGTGATCAGATGTATTTGGTTGTCTTTACATTGAGCTGTAGGTTTTCGATTTGCAAGTACTTCAAGTCCTCCTTGCTTTCAGCAAGCAAAATTATGTCCTCTGCATAGTGCAAAGTGAATAATACTTCCTTCAATCCTCATTTTCTTTCCTTCTTCATAAAATCTATCTTCTCATATTTTCTGCTTGGCGTACATGTTGAAAAGGTGTGGTGAAATGATGCAACCTTGACACACACCTTTCCTGATGTAAAACACTCGGCATTTCCTTCTGTTCACACAACCACTCGTTGATCTTGGCTCAGGTTCTGCATCAGCACAAAGAAGGGTTCTGAAATTCCAATTCTTCTCAAGGCAGTCATATAGGTCATTATGATTCAGATGAATGCCTTAGTATAGTCAATAAAGCACAAGTAAGCATCTTGCTCATATTCTCTGCTTTAAATGAAGAACCACCTCATGTCAGCCATGATTGCCCTTGCTCCATGTCCTCTTCTGAATTCAGCTTAAATTTTTGGTGTTCCCCCCTCCCCCTTCCACACTTATGACCCCTTGATAAATTGTAGATTATTATTTTCATGTCATACTCCAACCGCTGTCTCCCTTTCCCCATGATTTCTGTTGTTCATCCGCCTTGAGGAGATGATGATTATATGTTGATCATTGGACTAGGCTCCTCCTTCCTCTCCTCCTCTCCTCTTCTCCCCCCCCCCACCTTCCTGATATCACTACTCCCATTTCTATTCCTGAGAGTTTCATTTGACCTGGATTCCATGTGTCATGAGCTTTTATCTGTGCCAGTGTACCTGGTCCAGTCTAGCCCACAGTGAAAGGCAGCACTGGGGTCATGATAGTGAGGGTTGAGGAAGCCTCAAGGAGCCAGAGGAATATGGTGTTTCTTCAGGGCTACACTATGCCCTGGTTGACTCATCCCTTCCTTGTGACCCTTCTGTGAAGGGATGTCCCATTGTCTACAGTCTTTCCTGTCTTTTGAAAGACTTTTTTTGCCTTCCTATTATGTTCTTGATGTTATCACACATCTTCTGGGGTCTTCTGTCATTAATGCTCAGTTAATCAAATCTCTTATTGAGATGTTCCCAATATCAAGTGGCATAAACACAAGGTCATATATTTGGCTCTTGGGGAATTATGCTCATATTTTCTTCAAGTTCAACCTGAACTTATATAAAGGCAATTGATTATCTGTCCCGCTGCCAGCTTCTTGCTTTATTGGACTATTGATAATTGAGTTCTTCGCTTTCTCTTAACATAGCTGTAGTCATTTTGATTCTGGTGTATTCCATCTGGTGAATTCTACATATATATTTGTGATTCATGTTGTTGGGGAAAAAAGGTGCTTGTAATGATCAAGTTATTAGTCTTGTAAACTTTTATCATGTAAAAAACATCCAGCTTTGTTTTTATCACCAAGGCAATGCTTTTCAACTTCTGTTCCTTCCTCTTTATTTCCCACTTATGCATTATAATCACCAACTATTGTTAACAATCATGTTTTCCTGTTTGATCGTCTTTGGACTGAAGATATAGCTTTTTTTAGTTTCTTCATTAATGGTTTTAATGGCTGGTGCATAAATATGAAAATAGTCTTATTAAACCAGTCTTCCTTGAATAATACTTAGGTAGGTATTATCCTATTACAGATAGAAAAGTACTTGAAAATAGATTTCAAAATTTCACTGCTCTTGAATGATCATTTCAGGTTGTTTTAAGAAAATCCCATAAATTACACAGAAATATTGAATTGTCTTTGTGATGCTTGAATTATATTCACTGCAATCAATAATCATAAATGTGTCAAGAGGCACAAGGCAAAACATCAACTGTTAGTTCCCTTTCCAAAAAGGCTATCAATGAATATATCTTTCACAGGAGAGACTCCACTAAACTCTGAAAGAAAAATTAGCCACATTTTCAAATTTCAATAAGCAAATAAGTCACAAGTTTTAAAAGAATATATGCTACCAGTCCAGGCTAGATGCTGTGTCATTGTCTTTCAAGGAAGAAAAAGGTTTGTTGTGAGAAAAGTCATCGGTACTATAGTCAATGTCTTGCAAGGGAGAAAAATACCTTGTCAGGAAAGTCATTGTTTGGGAGTCTGTGGTTGGTGGCACTTTCTCCAGGAAGGAAATAGCCTGAAAGATCCTGTCAGTCCCGTGAACTCACCATCCCAGGGTGGAGGTCTGCACAGTGACCTCAAATGGTGAGTCTGCATCAAGAAGTGCTGTTCAAGTGCCTCTCAGACTAGAGAAGTCACAGCTACCAAGGGCAGCGACTAGCTAGAAAGTGAGTGCCTTCAGCAAGGAATCTCTGCTAATATGCCTCTTGATCGCAGCAATACATTGGTGGTCAAATGCAGGCAATAGCTACCATTAACCACCTATGGAGAAAGTGATTTCCATTAGTCTTAATCTACTGCTTTGAAATCGGTTTAATTGTGGTGTCTTGTGCCCGGGTCATGTCTCATCGGTCCTCAGGCTTTCGGTCCAGTAGTGTTCACTTTTCACTGCGTGCTTGACCACTGGCAGCACACAGCATATGCTTGTCTGATTCCCATAGGAATCAGTCCCTTTCAGTTCACATATCCCTTGGATGTAGATCTTTATTTGTTCACTTTCACTTGGAACAATTTCTCATTTTCCTAGACTCATACTTCATATAGTTCACAACTGGGTAGCGAATAGGTGTTTCTTCTCATTTTAAGTCAAACTCCATCAGCTAATGAAGGTCCCAAAGGTTTTACTCCATCCTTGTCACAATGAGCCACTTTATTTAAGAAGGCAGTTAGTTCTTCCTCAGCCATATTTTGAGTGCGTCCAACCCGAGGTGCCATATCAGACATTGTTCTGTTGCTATTCATAAGGCTTGCCTTATCGCTGGTGATGCCTCACTACTGTTTCTCAGGTGTGCAGCATCCTGGTGGTGTGGTGTGCTCTACATTGTGCTGCTAAACGATAGGGCAGCATGTCAAAGTCAGCATAAACACAGGAGCTAGATGTGACTTCTGAGTTCCTTGATAAGTGATAATCTCTGAATCTCACAGGGACACTTTTACTCCTTCCTAAATGTGGATTGGGCCCTGGAGAGTATGGGACATAATTGACTAGATCACTCAGAAGGAGACATCCTATTTCTTTATAAACTTTTTTTTTCAATTAAATCATGGTATCACGGGCTCACAGAACTCTTACCACGATCAATACATACATCAATTGTATGCAGAGCACATTTGCACATTTGTTGCCATCATCATTCTTGAAACATCCTTCTTCTACTTAGACCCTCAGTATCAGTTCTTTATATTTCCCCTCCACCCCCACTTCCCCTCCCCCATGAGACCTTAATAATTATCATTATTTTGTCATATCATACACTGTCTGATGTGTCCCTTCACTGGTGACATCCTATTGCTTCTTTGTAGTCTATTCTTAAGCTCAGTGCTCCTCTGATAGACAAGTTGTAAGAAGGCTCTTTCGCCAGTGGAATAAGTCTGCAGAGCTGGGGAAGACTCGTATTATAAGAGAGCCTATGGTAGGGAACCAAACCTCTAATTCAAAAGGTATCAATAGGAAGACTAAAAATGAAATTCATGGGAAAGAAACAAAGAAACTAAAGCCATCAGCATGACAATCAGTTGAATAACATTCTTATGAAAATAAGCATGCTAGGGGTTGTGTCATTTGCAAATTCATATAGCGAGCACATTGGTTGCATGAAATACAGCAAACCTTCCAACACTAGCAGAAAGTTTGGAGGTTTGAACCCACTCAGAGGCCCCTAAAAATAGAGCTCTGGAAATCTGCTTTCACAGATTGAAAACTCTAGGGGACAGTTTTCCTCCTGGAGTGAGAGTCCACGTGTATTGTGTACAGATCTTTTTAGCTGCAATACCACTCCCGGGCATCTTTTCAATAGAAATGAAAAGTCTATACCAAATGGTATATAGATGTGAGTGCTTATGCAAGCTTTGCTTTTCATGGAAAGAAATAAAGTAATTGCCCATAAATAGAAGACAAACTGAATATATTATATTACACCCACATCTCAGGATCGTCTTTAACCACTGACAACAACAACTGAAAAGATTATAATTGTTGAGCTCTGATGTCTATGAGTGAAAATGACAGAATCAGAAAGTGCATATACTAAACCACTCTTTACAAAGAAAACTAATAAACATGCCTATTTACACATGTCCACATTTATACATCTCTACACATACAAACATGTACATGCTAGCATGTTCATGCTTTTGATGATCTAAGCATGGAAGTGATTTGACTGCTTAGTCTGTTCTTATGGTGCAATGCAGAGGTAAGGACAAAGATAGCCAGATGGCAAGGAAGAGAGAGTTAAACACAAATGTGCTTACCAATGAACTATGATTTGATTATCCATTCAATCATACATGTCTTTACATATGTATAAAGACATTAAAAGATTGAAAAAGAAGACTTATGCTTTCTAAATCCAAGAAAAATTAAAATCATCCAGATTTCATTTTCTATAATCAAAATTTGAGTGCACATTTGTTTTTCAAATGACTAACTTTTCCCCCAGCATCTTGCTAAGTTGGGTTATTTGGTTATACTTTTGCTTGTTTACTTAAAGGTTTATCCAACACATCCCAGCAAAAACAAAATGTTATTTAAATAACAAAGAGTAAAATATGAGTGTGTGAGATATTCTATACTCTTTATCCTTTATCAGTACTCTGCTTTTGAAAATAAATATGGAATGGACAGTTGCAGCAGATCTCAACTGTGATTGGCCACATGTCTAGTGCCCACGAGCAATATATGATAATAGCTAAGGTAGTCAATGGCAGCGTTAGACAACTGAAAAATCAGAGTGGTTTGCTCCAAAACATAGCTACATTAGGCGAGAACTTGCTTATGAAATACAGAATCAGATGCCAGTTGCCACCAAGTCCATCGCTACCGCAATGGTGCTGAGTAGAACTGCATTAAAGATTTCTGAGGCTGAGGGCCTTGCAAAACAGAATGCCAAGACTTTCTTCTGAGGTTCTTCTGGTGGCTCAAACCCCCAGTCTTTCAGTCAGCAGCCTAGCATTTTTCCATTGGCACCACCCAGGGCCTCCATAGAGTAAGGCAGAACTTTGGGGCTCCTTCTGCTCCTTGCCGCACTCTAGATTGATAATATCCCCAGAACTGAAAAGTCTCCCAATGTTTCACAAAGAGTTTCTCTGATGGGGATCTAGGGAGATATTTCTCCTTTGTGCCAGCAAACCCGGTGCTTCTTTCAGACAACTGTTCTGGTTAGGGAGTGGGTGGGATAGGGAAGTGTGTGTGTTATAACATGTGTGTGTGCTATCTATGTGCTTCTTTTAGACTTTGAACTTCCTCCTTTACCAAGCAGTTCACCACAGTCATCTGGAGCATGTTCCTACTCTAAATACAGAACTTGAGGCTCAACACAGCCCTGCAGAATTAGAATTCTCAGTGGGGAGAGAGGGACCACAGGTCTATATTTTTAAAAGTCCTGAAATGTTAGGCAGAAGGGTTTGCCAGGTGCCTCTTCTTGACCCACAGGCAGAAATCTGGATCTGTGTGTGCGTCCTGTTCATCCTACCTAAGGTCTATTTTTACTTCATCTCACCCTTAGTTTCACCTTGAAGATGAACTTTTCTAACATAATAATGGTCCGCAGAGAATTTTCAATAAACACTACTGAACAGAAAGAGAGATGGGGGAAAAAAGGCAATGCATTTAAGTGTCTTTGGGAAATGTTTTCAGGAATGGTTCATTTAAGCCCTCATTGCCCCAGGCAATTCATTTGCCTGCAGAGAAGATTATCAGTATTACAGAGAAAATACAAAGAAAAAAATCTGCTGTACCAAAAGGAATTTTGCAGCATAGCAAATCCTCATGCAAGTCCACTTATTGTGTTGCTAAAGAGTGCCAGTTTCCCGTAAACTTTGCCCACAGTTTTCTGTGTCAGCAATGCATACTCCTAGAATTGCCCCGTCATGTAGAAGAGGTGAGTTCTCCTGCTGAAGACCACAAATGTTCTCCTCCATAGGAAGATGGCATGTGACGTCGATGGCATTTGACTGAATGCTTAGGGAACTGTGAAAAGAACCAGAGATGCTGCGGCCAGGGAGGGAGCCATGTGTGGAATACTTTAGGGTCTCTTTGTATGACTCCGATTGAGGATTCTGAAAAGTAGCTTCCTCCTAGGATGTCGCCCACCGAACTGGAAAATGATCTCCTTAAATGACATGATCAAGCAGAGGGAGATTCCAAGTAAATCTTTCCATCACGCTTTGAAGTAGCCTGAGGTCCAGTCAAGTTGTCTCTGGAAGATTTATCAGAATAAATCACTGATGAATGAAATGACTGCACTGAGAGATAGACTCTCTTGGAGAGTGATAGATTGCGAGTGAGTTGGTTACTTTTCTTGGTCAATTTGGCTAGGCTATGGCTCCCACTGGCTTGGCCAGATGCTAGACAATTTACTCTTTATATAATACAAACTAATGTAACCAATCCCTTTAAAAAGGAGGCTCCCTGGGTATATTCTTCCTCCAGGCTATAAATGTGTTGATTAAGTGTTTCCCTCTCTCCATTTTTTGTTGTTTGACCTATAGATCTTGGGTCCAACCTGCTTCCAGGCCCACAGTTTCAACTTGATAGCCCTCTCAAGTCCATGAGTCAGCCACAGTGTCTAACCAATTGCCTGGCCATTGAGTTTCATACTTACCAAGTCCTAGTCTTGTGAGTCAATCCCTGGAGGTAAATTTCTCTCTCACCATATATCACGCCTATTTTCATAAACATGAATAGAAAGTAACAGTAAGAATTCAGATTTAAAAGATCATTTATTTTTTAAAGTTTCAACAACATATAATTCACATATCATGTTTTTCTTTTTTTTGGGGGGGGGCATCACTGCTCTCCGGTGGTGGGAGTAGGAGGCCCAGCCCCACTGCTGGAATTGAACCTCCGTCCCAGTGGGCCGCAGTCCCGCGCACAACCACTACGCCACCGGGGCTCAGCCCCACATATCATATTTTTCAAGACTTCAATCACATTTCTAAGAGATGTGTATCCTTTACCACATTCAGAAGAGATGTGGTTGGGGCCTCATTTCCTGTCAGCCTCCCATGCTCCGTCTCTTTGAGTCTATTAGTCCAGTTGTTTTCTCTACAAATATACCGAGTCTGGGTTTCATACAGAAAAAAATATCAAAACAATAAAATTACAGCATCAAGAAAAAGTACAAACAGCCCAGCATCAGTGATAGAATGAAAATGAGAGAAACTTCAATTAAAAACAAAGCAGAAACTATTAAAACTGGAACAATTATTCCTGGCATTAAGAAGGAGATCCGCGACAAGGTGTCACATTTTGATGGAACTACCACCGTAGTACTGTACCCTACAATGTGCTCCATCTGATAACAAAATCTTTTCCATCTCCGGTCCATAGTCAGAGGAGATTCACCAGTGGCTTAAAGCAGAGGGGGGACTCCTCCAATGGGTTTTGTGTTTTCATGGTAATCCAGAGCTTTCTGAAAAGTAGATGTTCAGAATTCGGTTTTTAATACAATTTCTGGCTCTGGGTTTGGATTGTACTATTTAAAACTCTTGGAGCAGAAAGACTGGTGTGCTTCTTCCATGTGAACTTAGCTGATGCTTCACTTAGTTAGCTGCTTGTTTTGGTGTAAACCTCAAAGTGACAAGACCCCAAGCACTATTCTTTCTGATAGCTGGGAACCCTCTGGTTTCCTCACCAAAATTTGCTATGGCACCCGTATTCAGTTCTTAGGAATAAGATCTTAGGATCAGTTCTTAGGAATAAGTATTTACTCCTAAATACTTATTTAATCAGTATTTAATGAATGAATTGTTTTTGGCTGAGCCCTGGTGGAGTAGTGGTTTTGTGTGGGACTGTGGTCCACAGGGTTGGTGGTTCATATCCAGCAGCAGCTCTCAAGGACCAGGGCTGGCCCTACTACTCCCACCAGGGGGAGTGATGCCCACAAAAATAGAATGAATTGTTTTTAGATTAGGACTACAGTTAAGTGCAAACTCAAAATCCATTCGTATGAGATATTTTCTATATGTAAATAGTTCACTTTAAACATATCCTTGTTTTTGTTGAAGGACATTACATATTATCCCACTGGGATTATTGTAATTCTATTGATGTTGCCATTCATCTAACCAATGGAATAGAGGATATTTTTAACACCTGTGTGAGGTGAGGTATGGGTCATTAGTATTTCAGAGGTCCCATCTGGAGCATGCAAAGTAAATGACAGGAACCAGCTGATGACTTAGAACAATCATACATGTCTGTCATAAATAACTCACAAATAAGTCACACACAAGGAGAAAGTGTTTTGGCTTAGTGACCAAATTGTAACAGAATCATTCTATACAGAAGTAAGGAAACTGTAAAAAACAATCTGAGGCCATAAATCATCTATCAATTCCCCACCCCTTTTCTTACAACCAGCTATCGTCTTAAAAGGCACAATAAGTCAACCACAAAAGCTGCTTACACAAGAGAAACTGGCACCTGGCTACATTAGACGTGGCTTTAAACCATTTAATTATTGCTTTGCCTGCTCAAAATTTTAGTCTTACTATGTATCCATCTTGTAATGAGAGTTCATTTCCATCACAAAAATGTGTATTTTTTGAAGTGATAATTGTCCCATGATTGAAATGGTAACCGTCCCATGAAGATTTGTTCTGTTTTGGAAGAGACATAACATGCCCTGGCTGTGTTAGTGGGGGCTCCTTGGGCGATGCGGTTGGAAACCCCAGGAGATCCACCGCAGGAGGAAGACAGGGCTTTCTACTCCTATAGAAAGTTACCTCTCTCAGAAACCCACAGTTGGTTGCTGTGAGTCAGCATTGACCCCAGGACAGCAATCTAGGAGAAGAAACAGGGGGGAGAGCAATTGTTAGACGAAAATGCCTTTCTCTGCAAGGTCAAAGCAAGAGACATTGAGAAGCACATACCAATATATGAAGTGAAATATAAGAAATCAAGGAAAATAGTTTCTTTTTCCCCTCATATGTTTGAAATGAACTTATATGTCACTAAAGATGCCAAGTTCACTTCAGTTTTATTATTTCTCCTTTTTCAGTCCCTCAGACCAATATCTACCTTGGAGGAATAAAGAATCTGGTGGGTCTAAAAGAAAAAAAATGTTTTCTTCTGTTTAACCCTCCACATTGTTCAGTCTCTCCTTCCCTGTATTCTTTCCCTAGCCCTGTTGCCATACTCAGACCTAGCCTCCTTGCAAGTATCAGTGTCATATCAATTGATGTACAATTTCCCCTTATAACTGATGATATTAAGTATTTATTTTTGTAAGATTGACTGAGTTACTAGGCAAAATAGTCTCTAGTTTTGCCCACATCTTGTAAAGTTTAAGAGTGTGATCATGCTTTTCTATTGATGTATAAAACCCCATAGTGTGAGTGTTCCAGGGCTTTCTTATCCACTCCTCTATAATTGAGGTTTTTTCATTGTTTTGATGTTCTTGCTATTGTGGAAATGGATGCAATACTCATAAGTGTGCATATGTCTTTTCATATACCCTTTATCTCTTTGGGATATAAACTAAAGTATAATCATTTCTCTGGAACACTGCCACTGGTCAAAGTCAAACCTGAAACAGTGAGATATAAAACCAACCTCTGACAGTTTATAAGATGCAACATTGCTATGATTGTTCCTTAGAAGGTCGACCTATATCGATAAAGAATTCTCAAGTACCTCTCTGGAACAGGACATTCTTTGTAAAAACAGTTAGTCTGCAATCTACCTTTTCTTGTTCTCCTACTAAGTTGAAAGATCATTGTAGTCCCCAGTGGGGGGAACATGATGTGATCATTTTTCTAAGTTGCATTGATAACAGTCCATTAAAAATCTATATCTAACTGGCAATCACATCATTGTAGCTCTTTAAGGGTAAATACACCACAAATTTTGAAAAGTTAACAATACAAACTGATTCCATTTCTCCAATTGGAATCTTGGATAATCACCATTCATTTAATATAGTTTAGATATAAAGTGTATTATTATTACAGGTTTTGAGCTGCTTAGATTGCTTTTTATTTTAACCAGTAAACATTTACTAGGCACTCTGCCAGGTGCTATGTTGCATGATAAATAGAATGAAGATGATTCAGTCTCTTTACTAAATTTGAAAGAATATGGTAGGAAACCAAATCCCATTTTTAAAAGCATGGACATGTAGTAAGATGTTAGAAGAACCCATTACTATGGAAATATATATATATATATATATACACAAACACACACACACACACACACACACATATATATATATATATATATATGATTGCTTATTATAATGAGAACACATGTACTCATCTCCCACCTTCCACAGCTATCAGTTTTTGGCCAATCTGGTTTCATCCACAGTCCACCCACTTCTTCCACTCCAAAGATAATTTTGAAGCAAATCCCAGATTTTAAACCCTTTCATCTAAATAAAGGTCTTTCCCTGCCCCCTAGGAACAAAAAGAAAGAGATGTAGACGCTTAGCATCCACAATTACCCTTGCTGATTTTGAGAACCATAAGAGAAAGGCTTCAAAAAGTCTTTGTTTATTTCTAAGCTTACTCTAGCTTTATTCTGGAGGATGGCGAAACCACAAATTCAAATGTATTTTCTAGCTTCTGCTTCAACAGGACAAACCAAGACAGAGACAAAAATGCAGCATCCAGAGGAGGCCGGCCTTCAGCAAGAAGCAGTGTCGTGCTCATAGGATCCCCGGTGGTCTGGCTCATTATAGAGATCATGGAAACTACATGAAAGTATCACATAATGGTGATTGGCAGCATATCAATCCATCAATCATAGGTGGAACGACAGAGGCACAAAAGGGATGACGGTTTGTGCAGACACTATTATATATTAGAAGAGTTTACAGAATGGACTGGGCTGGTCCTGGGATAAGATTGTCCATTTCTGGACTGACCAGGACAGTGGCAAGAAACATGATGCCCGAGAGCAGAGCTTTACATTTTTGGCTAGAAATAACTCAGGGAGGCTGAATTGGTAAGGATTTAGCACACCCACTGTCAGTCAGGCTGTTGTGAGGTTCGTGCAAATCAGGTCTGACTCGCAGTAGCCCAGCCCTTTGTATCACAAAAGGAAACACTGTTCAGGACCAATGTATCTCACAGTTGTTCTGTTGGAGTCAATTGTGGCAGCCGGTGTGTCAATCCATCTTCTTGAGAGCCTTCCCTGCTTTAGTTCTCATGTGCTGTGTGTTCTTCTACACAGTTCGGTCTATCGTGGTCAAGTGTCCAAACTATGTGCATCTCACCATCCTCACTTTTACAGAGCATCCTGGTTGCACCTCCGCAGACAGACCTGGTTGTTCTGCTGGCATTCAGTGGTGCTTCTAGTACTCTTCATCCGCACAAGAATCCAGATGCATCAGTTCTTCTTTGGTTTTCTGCGGTCAGCATTCATTAAAAATGAGATATTACTAGACTGTGAGCCTGAAAAAGACAGATAAGTCATAACCCAGGTGCAACAGATACCACCTCAGGTGTAAGGAAAACAGCTATAATATATCAGCCAAACCAGGCACAGATGTGAGAAAGGATTTACCAGTGAAACAGATTCATAGCAGCAGAGCAAGACCATTGCATTTTGCTTTCTCCTCAAGGTGGACTCCTTATTTTCTCCGACACCAGGTGGCCATTGAGTTCTTGGGGCCAAAAGGCATGTTAGCGGCATTCCTTTTCACTAAGCTGCCCTCTCGCTGCATCAGGTGGCTTTCCAAGACCAAGAGGCTTACTAGCAGCTTCCTCTCTCTGAAGGAAGTGCCACTGACCACAGCCCCCAGAATCCACGACCTTCAAAAGAATCTTCTCTTCCTTCCAAGGCCATGGCACAGCCACTGCCCAGAATGGCTACCCCATAGGCCCTCTGGTTTACTCTTACCTGATGAGACTTGAGAATGTGAGTCTTTCCTTCGGGAGCTTAGTGGAACCCCTCCTGAGAGAGATATCTCCACGAACAGTCTGTGTAGAGAAGGAATGATGGGTTTTTGCTCTATCCCTCATCCCTTTATACATGTTTATTGACTGTAGCAAGTAACATGCAAGCAGGTCAATACAAGGACAATTCAATGTCTCTGTGCATTTTATGAGAATTGTTTATAACAGTTTTCCTGCTCAACTTCCCCGGGCATGAGTCATTTGAAAATACCATGGCATGATTCAGGTGCTCCTTACTCCTCCGAGTGACCTCCCTGCTCTTACACTTAAAACAGGTCTTGTACAGCAGATGTGCCCAAAGTGCACATAGATTTCTGTACTGCTGCTTCCACGTGGATAGGAAGTGGATCCAAGCAAGATGGAATCTTCCACAATTTCAAACTCTTCTCTTGTGATCACGATCTATTTTTATTTAGGAGGATATTTGTTTTCTTTACAGTGAGTGGTAATCCACACTGAAGGCTGTGCTCATTGATTTTTATTGGCAAGTGCTTCCAGTCCCCACTTTCCTTCCTCAGATCCAGTGCTCAGAATTTTCTGATGTAGTTTGAGAACATAAATTTAGATTCCTTTTTTTTTTTCTGGACCCACAGAGTATTACAGTTGGAAAAGTCTCCTGTGAAAGAAAAATGTTAAAGAGGTCAAACCCCTCAAAATCATTCTATTTAATGCAAATGTATGTATCCAGAAACCTAAGACATTTTTGAGACCAGTAACATCATCAAAGCGTCAACCCAGAAAGAAAAGCAGGCCCAGAAACGGATGTCTGATCCCGTGGTACCTTCCATCATCAGATATCAGATTCACCATATCTGAAAAGTAAAGAAGAAAGGTGAACTTTGGGCAACAAGTTTGTATATTGCAGAAAATTAAGAAGATTTGTTAAATCGTACATCTCAGTGGGAGATTTTAGTTATCTCTCACAGTAATTGTCAAAAGAGACCAAATATGCACATATCTATTCATATTTACTCACATACATAGATAAAACATTAACAACTATACAACCTGTTGATATTTTTATGAAAATTAATATAATAAAATTAGACAGGTATAAAAATAATTACATGCTAAAACAAAAATGATGTATGAAGACATTCAAATGATCCACGGTATTACCTACAACTGAATTGTTCATCAAAATGAAATAAAATAGAAATTATTGTAGGAGTATAACTTTCAAATTCTCTTATGAAATAAAATAAAAATCTTACAGTGAAAAAGAGAGGCAAGTGAGATTGAAAATATATTTCATAGAATAATAGAATGATCACAATAAGTTATGGGAGGTGATTGTATCTATTTAAGATATTGGTTGTTGTTGTTTTTAAAGAAAAGCTAAGCTGTTAATGAACTGCAAGCATCAACCTTGGGAAAGGAATTACAGAATAAAGGAAAATAAAATAAACGGGAGAGTGTGTTAGTAGAGAAACTAATTCATAGACACTCATGTGTATAAGAAAGAGCTTCATATAAAAAGCAATTGTATATTAAGACAACATTCCAGACCAGTCCAGATCAAGTCCGTAAGTCCAATATTAGCCCATATATCAGTTACCAATCTTTAAATTCCTCTACAGACTCATGGAACACATGTAACAATACAGAATGTAGGAAGATCACAGGTCAGTCGATGAAAAATCTGTGGATCCAGTGGGGGTGGAAGCATCTCAGCACTGGTGTGAATCTCCATGTGGCTCCTCCAGCTCCAGGGTTCTGGATCCATCAGCACAACTCCATGTGACTTGTCAACAGGAATGTGTAGCAGAGTATGTGGGTGTGTGCGTCAGTGAGCTATTTATCTCCATGGAGCCTTCAAATAAGGTCATCAAGGTGCAACCTGATGGACAGGCTCAACACCAGGAGATCATGTAACTGACATACAGAGGGATATTATGTAAAAGAAAGTGATAATGAAACACAAAAGTCCAACCCAAACAAAATCTACGACCTCTCGGTGATTCTGGTTCTGACTTAGATGGGGCATTTGAGAAGGTAAGTTTTGGTGGGACAGACAGCATCATCTTTCCTCCACAGTATTGCTCCTGAGTTTGAACTGCCACTTGTGTTGCTGATAGCCCACATCTCACCCTGTCAAAATAAGGAATAATAAATCATAAAATTGTGTTTTTGAAAACACCACTTAAAACTGAAATAATTGGAACACTAATCAAGAGCCATATAAAGATCAAAGATACAAATAAACAATGTTATAAACAAAAAAAAAGACAAACTCATAAATTATGAAATATTAGATTACAAAAAATAGGGATCCAGAAATGTATGTCTATGTATCTGGAAACAAAATATTGGGGGAAATATATTTAAAAACATATCTAAATATATATATATTTTAATGATTCTTTAACCTTTGTTAGATACGGTTCTTTAGAGAATAAAATCAAAGACATTAGTAATTATATATATGTAGATAGATAGATAACATAATAAATAAACAGCTAATCTATATAAAGCAGTACAAATGATTCAGTGCAATTCATTTCTGTGAGACGCTAATACACTGGCAGTCCTTCAAGTCTTGAGGGCCACCAGGTAGTCCTCTGTAGAGCAATTCAGACTATCAGTCCACAGGCAGCACACAGCAAGGCAGGTCACCCACAGTCAGTCAGATGACCGGTCCGACAGATCCCAGTTCAAGCGATGTATACTCCAGTTGCGTGGTGAAGAAGGTCTTGAAGGAACCTCAAGTTATAGTAACACAGTCCATGGGTGTCCTACAGTGAGTGTAGCTTGCCAACTGAGGCACAAAACAAGCAAGGCAGTCAAACACTGGCCCAATGATCAAAGAGCCAGACAGAAGACAGGCAAGGCTCCTCCAGTCATTTACCTCTCCGCCCTTCAATGAACCCCATGTGTGTTCATTTGCCACGTTGGTACAATAAACGTACCTACGACAAACCTTTCTGGAACTCTGATGGTAAAGTGGTTACACATTGGGCTGAAGCCTGCATGGTCGGTAGTTGAAAATCAGCAGCAGTTCCGCTGAGGAAAGACAGGACTTTCTCCTCCTGTGAACAGTTAGAATCTCAGAAACCCATAGTCGCTGCATCGTCTTTGTCGATAGCAACATGAAGGAAATTGCATAAATGACTTAAAATCTTTTCAAAAGCAAAGCATCGATTTTACAGTTATTTTTTAAAATTTTAAGGTATAGTTCTAATCTTCTACAAATATTGTCAGTAATATAGCAAAAGGAATACTCTCAATACTTTAGATTGCTATAATTTCAATTATAGCCTGTCAAAAATGAAAATAAAATGATATGAAAATGATTATCAAGATAAATACTAAAAATAGCAAGAAAGTGAATAGAGCTTTGGAAAAATAGTATTTAAAAGTAGAAGGCACTTTTGAAATGTAGAATTATATTAGCTAAACACATATTATGCTATTGCATGACTATTACAATAAGAGCAGCAAAGCATTTGATAAAGTAAACTATCAATTTTTCATGACTCTTAGCAAAAATGTGAATATAAGTATTCCTTCACCTTATAAAGAAATCTACCAGGCTCAGGCGTGGTGGCGTAGTGATTGTGCGTGGGACTGCAGCCCATTGGACTGGCGGTTCCAATCCAGCAGCAGCTCTCCAGGAGCAAGGTTGGGTCTCCTACTCCCACCAGAGGGCAGTGATGCCCCCCCAAAAAAAAGAAAGAAAAGAAATCTACCAAACACCATAATTAGTAGCACACAAATTATAAATATAGAAATTAGACAAGGTAGCCTGTTTCTCCTCTTCTATTCTATAATGTCCTGCAGAACCTTGCAAGTGAAAAACAAAAAAAAGTTTGTATGTGAAAATGATTGTGATAAAAAATAATATCTTTTTACTGATGATTGATATATTTGGTACTTTTAGAAATCATAGAAAGAATGGCAAACAGTTCTCAGGCTTCAGCTCCTAATTATAAAGATGTTGTAAGTTGTTACTCTTCATTGCAATAAGAAAATGTTGATATTTAGCAAATCAAAAAATTATGCCTTTCTTTGATCTCCTTTGATAATGAAGTTTATGGGAAAATCCATTGTGCCCCAATATAAATGGAAGCAAATTCAGAGAGTGAAATCTGAGATCTCTTACTTGAAGTAGAAGCAATGGGATCCATAAAAGTGTTAACTTTTAAAAATCATAACTCAGAGAGGTTGTGGAGATGAGAGAGGGGTGAGCCAGAAAGCTTGTGAGACAGAGAGAGAAGCTCGGGATTTGTTTCTGAAAGGGAACCTCCTATGGGATTTGTCTACAGAAATCCCCACAATTCCACATGGAGATGAGCCAAGGCCCACCCTCCTCTTGTTCTGCAGGATAAAGAAAAGAAAGACAACAACATTCACTTGCGAAAATACTTAAAGAATTTTCCACTAAAAACAAACAAACAAAACAAAACCCAACCTGGCAAGGGAAAATCTATTCCCAGAACCTTACACTACAGGAGTGAATAAAAAAAAAAGCCCAATTCAATACTTTTAGCCTTTTTGTTTCCCTTCTTCAGGAAGAGAAAAAGAATATGTGAAACATTGGTGAAAATCACAGCTTATGGCTACAGGCTAAAGAAACTTGGAAATCTAATCATAGGACTACAAAGTGTTTTGCTTTCTCTCACTTTATGCCACCACATCCACAGGGCTCCAGTGGAGTAACAGTGGGTTGCAGTTGAAAGAGCGGCAAGGCACAACTTTAGAAACAAACCCATTACAGTTGAGTGCTTGTAAGAGGGCAGTGCAGGATTTCCAAGCGTGTGAATCTTCGTGAAAGGAGTCTCACGTTTCTTCTGCAGAGCAGTCCATGGGTGTGATGGTCAACCTGATGGTTAGCTGTCCAAGGATTGCCCCGACGTCACTTTTCAGAGCACCTTAGATTCTGTAGAAGAAGTAGTTTAAAAAAAAATGACCACAAAGATAGAAAAACAAAGACCCAAGAGTAACTAAATCTTTTTATATTCTCCAGGCATATTCCAAAAGACAAGTGAGCTCCAGAATCACATTTATGTATGACACATATATTAGAATTATCGACAGATACGTAGAATAACTACAATTAATGCACTAAGAGCTCTAATAAAGAAAATAAAGATAGTACACATGAAAACGAAGCAGTGAGCATAGTTTTTAAGTATAAAAAGGAAAAAAAAACACCTCTGATGGATACCTTAGAACACTGCAGATGTAGAAGAAAGAATTGATAAGTCTAAAGGTATGCCAAGAGCAATGACTCAAAATAAGCGGGACAGTGAGCCAAACAAGGTTAAATGGTGTCACACAGGAGCTAAACTGAAAGGGAAGTAAACTTATTTCAAGCAACAATGCATCAAATAAAAACTCATACACAGATTATAGCTGATGGAGAAGAAAAGGAATGGGAATGTTTTAAAGAGGACTTTGGGATACCCGACCTGCTGTACCCATCCATCAACCATCACAATTCTAGTTAAAAGTGAATTTAGATTTATTATATATGAAAATTACAAAGGACAGACTGATGAAGACATTTTAAAAAGTATAGCTAACATTTTAAAAGAGGAGAGAAAATGGAATAATAGTATAAAATGCTCACTTAAATGTAGAAAATGCAGGAAAAAAACAGGAAGGGGTTCAAAGGGATCAGCAGCTTCTAGGGGAAAAATTGAGGCTGTCTCCTTTTATCATCATGTACAACCTCAAAAGCCCTGTCCAAGGTGACCTATTGAGTGGAATTGACTTGATGGTAGTGGGGTTTGTTGTTTGTATTGGCCCCTGAACAAATGAATGTTTAAATAAAATGTGACAGCACATACAGAGATTCTCTCCCTCACTGCCATCAAGTTTATTTCCACTTATAGGGACACTATAGGACAGTGGTTCTCAAGCTTCCTAATGCTGCAGCCATTTAACACAGTTATTCATGTTGTGGTGACCCCAAACCATAAAAGTACTTTCATTGCTACTTCATAACTATAATTTTGCTACTATCATAATGTAGATATCTGATATGCAGGGTGCATTTTAATTGTTACAAGCTGGACATAACTAAAGCATAGTGATTAAACACAAAACAGTATGCAATTATATATTGTGAAATATTTATTTATAATTACAAATATGCAAATGAAATTTTGTCTTGAAGCATGGTGTAGCATGGGTAGCAGTCCACACCAGGTACTCATATGAAGGTGTATCTGTATGTGGGTGGGCCCATCTGGAGATGAGGAGAGGAGAGATACCTCTGTTCCTAAGACCATCAGAAATATATGTATGACTCCCAAAGGGGTTGCAACCCACAGGTAAGAACCACTGCATTAGGACGAGGTAGAGCTGCCCCTGAGACTACAGATCTTAATGAGAGGAGAAAGCCTCCTATTTGTCCAGAGAAGAAGTTAGTAGTTTTGAACCAATAGTCTCGAAGGCAACAGCCCAACACATAGCCCTTTATGTCCTCAGAGTCAGAGAATAGTACTCAGCAATTAGCAAAGCAGATGTACACAACTGAGGATGAATCTTGTAGAAATCTTCTGAGTGAGAAGAACCAACACCCAAAAGTTGCCTACTATATAAGTACATTTTAGAAAACATTTTTTAAAGAACAACTTTTTATAAATGGAAAACAGATTTATGGTGAACTTTAACTGTGTTTCTTTCCAGTGTTCCTTTAGTTTGGAAATCAAAGAGAAGTCTGAATGGATCATGGTTGTAAGATGGATGTGATGTTGCTGTTCCATGCCATCAAGTCTTTTGTCACACACAGCCACCTGATGCACAACAGAAGCAAACACTGCCTAGTCCTCCGCCATCCTCACAATCTCTCCCAAGCTGGATCTCATCGTTACAGCCACTGTGTCAATCCATCTTGTTAAGGACCTTCCTTTTTTTTGGCTGCATTTCCACTTTACCAAGCATGATGTCCTTCTCCAGGGACTGGTCTTTGCCAACAGCATGCCCAACATATGTAAGATGAACTCTCACCATCCTTGTTTCCCACGTCTTCCAACAGAGGTCGGTGTCTCCTTTTAGCAGCCCATGGACCTTTCAATCTTCTTGTCGAGCACTACAATTCAAAGGTACCGATTCTTCACCAGTTTCCCTTATTCACTGTCCAACTTTCACATGCATGTGAGGAAATAGAAAATACCATGGCTTAGGACAGGTGCATCCTAGTCTTCAAAGTAATAGCCCTGCTTTTCAATACACCAAAGAAGCCATGTGCAGGAGAGCTAGCCAATGCAATGTCTCCTTTGATCTCTTGAGTGCTGTTCCTTTGGAGCATTGATTGTGGACCCAAGTAAGACAGCATTCTTGATCACTTCAACCATTTCCCCGTTTATCATTTAGTTACCTATTCATCCAGTTGTGAGGATTTGAGCATTATTTATTTTGAATTCATACTGAAGGATGCAACCCTTGATCTTCATCAATAAGTGTTTCAAGCCTCCCCAGCTGCAGTGTCATCAGCATGTTGCAGGTTGGTAAGAACTTTCCTCCAATCCTGATGCCATTCTTATTCCTATCATGCAGTCTTTCTGATTATTTTCTTAGCTTACAAATTGAGTAAGAGGATACAACTCTGACACACACCTTTACTCATTTTAAACCACTCCTTATGCCCTTGATCTTTTCACACAAATGCCTCTTGGTTCCTGTACACACTCCTCATGAACACAATGATGTGTTTTGCAATTCCCATTCACCTCCAGGGAATCCATAGGTTGCTATGAACCACACAGTCAAACATCTTTGCATAGTCAATAAAACACAAGTCAGCATCTTTCTGGTATTCTCTGCTTTGATCCAAGATTCATCTTAAAAGAATCACAATGAAAATCTCTGATTGCAAAAAAAATAATCCTGACTCAAAATGGTATCGACTGATTTTCATTTTTCCTACTTGCTAAATACAACTACAAATTTGAAAGCAACGCAAGACAATCTGAGGAGAACTCTGCCAAAGTGAAAAGGCTAGGCTGGCCAGGATTAAAGAAACAACTTAGAAGCAAGGTATCTGAAAACTATTCGTATCCCCTACCCAAGAAAGGAAAGCAACCAAGATTTGACAACTGAAGACATCACATGTAGGCTCTTTCCTCCCCCCCCCCCCCAAATCAGAGTCTTTCCAATGCCACTAGGGGAGCCTGCCAGGACTGGCAAAAGGGTTGATTGAAGCTCTGCTTAACTTTTCTCTTTTACTTGATATGAACATGTATAATCCACCTGCACTGAACGGCGATTGACTAGATGCAGATTCCTCATGACCCTATAGGACTGGGAGGTGTTATTTGTTGTTGTTGCTGTTGTTTGCCAATCTTGTAGATTGAAGCCTAATTAATAATCACTACATCCTCCAATTCTTCATACTCCACTTAGGGACCCTATAGATCCCTGAGCATGGTTCCAGTAGCTTGGGTACACAATGCAGCATGTATATTATGAGCCTTAACACAGGCTGTTGTATGCAAACAGACATGCCACCACATTCTGGAATAGCATCAGCCTGCATTAGGCCTTAAACTATACAAGCTGTGTTGTGTACATGCGGTAAGGCAGCATATGTTATAATGCAGCACATGCAGTAATACAGCATGTATAATTATTGTTGATATATTGTTTTTGCAGAGCTAGTTTAGTGTTTTTCTTTTAAATAAATATTTAAAAACATTTAATCTACTGATGCCTCAATTAATGTAATTTTATTGACACTTATTTTTATTTTGAAATTTACTAGTAGCTGCTGAATTTCCCATCCTAGGTGTATACTCTAGCCAATCAGGTTTCCCAGTTTTGTGGTAAAATTAAGTGCTTCAGGTTATACTTGGGTTGACTGCTACTCGAGTATATATATAGTACCAAACAATAGAACTTCAAAATATGGCAATGAAAATACAGCTCAAACTAGACAGAATATGTTTTATATTGTAAAGATTTGGTAAAAATTTAAAGAAAACACACACACAAAGTAAAAGGATCATTGTTTACTTTTGAGTCTCACAAGAATGTTGCTGTTTCAGAAGTTTCCCATTTCCATGAGTAGAATCTGATGCACAGCAATCCTATCAGACACAGCATAAACACCCTGTGTGTAATCAAATCTGTAAATCTTTATGAAAGCAGTCAGCTTATCTTTTTATCTGTTACTTTCCGTTCGCTTCAAACTGCTGATCTTACAGTTTGCAGTCCAATATATAACATAGGTCTTCCCCCACCCCTCAGAGATTCGGGAGGCTACCCCCAAACCCTGTCCTTGCCACTGGCGGGATTGTGACTCAAAGGAAGTCTGTAGGACAGAGAAGAACTACCCTGTAGGAGTTTTAAGCCTGTATATCTTTGTGTGAGCACACTGCCAGATCTCTGGGGGAGTAGCTGGTGGTCTTAGTTCACCATCAGTCACTTTACCATTCTGGCAAGAGGGCTTATGTCCAAAGTATTCATTTCCCTATTTGAATTAATTTATTTTGCTCTAATTTCTTTATCAGGTTATGCACAAATATGCTTTTTAAGTCTTTTTTATCCTCCGTGGATGAAGTTAAGTAAAAGCCTATTGTCGATGTTGTTACTTGCCTTCCCTTGGTTCTCATTGAGAGCAACCACATGCACAATGGAAGGAAGCACTGCCTGGTTGTACACCATCGGCAAATGCTTCTTCCCTTCGAACCCATCATTGCAGCATTGTTTCAGGCATCAGGTGGAGGGTTTTCTGTTCCTTGGCTGACCTACTTAACCAAGCGGGATGCTCTTTTCCAGGGACTGGTGTCTCTTAATAACATGTCCAAAATATGGTGGAATCTGCCATCCTTCCTTCTAAAAGAAGCCTTTGGACTGAGCTTCTTCCAAGACACATTTCTTTGTTCCTTCTGCTGCTCACGGTGCTTTCATTATGCTTCCCCAGCACCATAATTACAATCCTCAATTCTTCAATCTTCTTTATTCATTATCCAACTTTCATATGGAAAATATCATGGCTACATCATATAGATATACATATATATTTGTGAGTATAGTGAACGTACACTATTTTTCCACAGGGGCACAGGATTTGCCTCATTACAGATCTGAGTGAACTTCAACACAGACACTTTCTAAAGGTTACCTTGGGTTTATCATTACTTTGTCTGCAGAAAAGATCAACCACACCACTTTATTACTAATTGAAGCCTTTATTAACAGCTGGCTCAAGAGTAGGTCAGAGCTTGGAAAACTCTCAACCCAGGACAAAGAAAATATGAGATCTTCATGTTCAGAGTACTGGTCTGGCTGAAGGGGAGGGCTATTCTAACAGTTACATCCTTATCAGGCTGGCATAGAAAAGGGGGGCAGGGTGGGATGGGAGGAACAACCAGCTGCAGGTAATAATTCAAGGGCTAACAAGATGGTGACATTTCTTGCTGATGGGCAGCCAGAGTGCAGAGACAGCTCCAGAGATTCAAGGTTTGTCAGGCGGGCAAGGAGGGGGAGGAGAGGGAAAAGGGTCTACCTGCTAGCAGGGGGTTGAAGGCAGTTTCAAACAAAATGGTGTTGCTCATGCTAGTTGGGAGCAGAGATTGTCAGATTCCTTAATGGGAAAGATATTTAAATCATACTGAAATCTGTGTCAAAAAAACAGTTACCAGATAAACGCTAATCCTTTCTCAGTTCCTATTCCCTGTGGTGTTACTTCCTAGGAGAACGCTCAATGAGTGAGATGTAGTCCATCAATTTATCTATTGCTCACACTTGCTTTTACGAAATTAACATTAAAAAGGCCAGCTTTGTGGGACCCTGAGAGAAAATCCTGAGGGCTTAGCATGCTCAGTAGTGTGGTGGATTTTATGAACAGTTCTGAACAGCTGAATCGTGGGTGGACACCGCATGTCAGATATTGGCTCTAGACACCACTTCCAAAATAGTTCTTCTAAAGAATTTGTAATCAAACTATTGTTCTCCTTTGCAATAATGTAAGCTTTGTTGTTATTATTGGGGTGAAATGGATTTAAGCTGGAGGAAGAATTAATCTTTTGGGCAATTTATTTTACACTGGCTCCTAAATCAAGACTTTAGAAGAAGTCTTTTTAAGTTCTGACTTCCTTCTTAAATATTTTCATTCCATAGCTACAGAAATCATCCTTTAAGTGCTTAAAAAAATTTCTAGATGCACTGTCTTTCCCAAAATAAAACATTAAAACTTAGATTTATTCCCTCATAGAATTTGAAAGTATTATTTCTGTCTTTTAATGAATTTCATTTATTCTGTCGCTGTTGTTAAAAATATGCATACCAATACATATAACAATTTGACAGTTCTACATGTGCAATTTAGTGACACTGATTATATTTTACAAGTTATGCAGCCATTTTCACTCCCTCCCTTTTTTTATTTCTTCCTCTCCCATTAGCTTCAATTCACTGATGTTTAAGATGCCTGTGCAATCTCTGGAGGTGGTGATGTCTTTTTGATCCCATATAAACAATTCTTGAAATAACATCCCCCATAAAGCAGGTGGTTTTTGCTAGTTAAGCTACACTATTGTCCTGTTTGGGATGATTTCAAGGGACACTTTTGGAGTAAAGTTTGAAGACTATTTCAGGGCAATAACCTCAGAGATTCTCTTAACCTCATTGGTTCCAGGAAGCTTAGTGTCCTTGAGAACGTTACATTCTATCCCGCACTTCCCCCTTTTGGTCAGGATTTGTCTAAGGAGACTTTAATTGAAACAGTCAGTAGTGGTTGCCAAGCACCATCCACTTCCCATCTTCTCATGGCGAATGAGACAGTTGCTTATGCAGGTATTTAGCTACACATGGCACATCATAGTTCTATTCTTAAGCCTTCTTCCTCTGTTGCTCTACATGAATAGAGACCAAGGGTTCCTTAGACTGCTACTTTGTAAGTTTTTAAGACCCCAGGTACTACTGGAAGACTTTCTATTCCAATAAAGTGTTACAGTCTCAGAAGCTAACAACTCAAGGGCAGATATATGCCAACTCATGGTGATCCTTGCCTCTGTAAGTTTCTGAATATATATCTATATACATATATATATATATCTTAAACCTCTGAACCAAAATTCTAAATCCCATGATATGTTGGTTATATATAAACTGTCTCAGTAGTTCCTCATTCTTTCTACTTTCTCCACTTCTCTTCATTGCTGTAAATTTATCTACTACTACTTTAGCCAATTCAACTTTTTACAGGTATACAATTTATTGGCAGCAATTACAATAATCAGCTCTGCAATCCGATCCTTAGTTAATGCAATTCTTCTCCCAGGATTAATTCTATTTTTGTGTCTTCATTTATAAAATAATGATTGTAATATTAGATTCTTAGAGTTATAGAAACACCATAAAGTCAGAATGCCATTCTGCAGTCCATTCTTATTCTTTTGTTTGCTTTTTGTTTTTTGGGAATCACTGCCCTCTGGTGGTGGGAATAGGAGGCCCAGTCTTTGCTCCTGTGGAGCCGCTGCTGGAATTGAACCTCCATCCCGCACACAAGCACTACCCCACCGGGGCTCAGCCCCTGTTCCTCTTCTTAACCCTACATGTAAATCTCAAGAGATTATATCCACAATTGTGAGATGGTCTGATTTAACCCAAGAAAATCTAACAGGTTTGCCAAACTAACACTAAGAAAGCCAGAGTATTAGACTAATTATCAATACCCATTTAGAGTTTGTTCTTACTTGATAAGCTCAATCAAAAAGTATATTAATTTAACTGCTGGGACTTCCACCTACCTCCTCTTTCTTTCCTGCTCAGAGGAATCCCAGAACACATTTCAATTTGAAGATTTTTATCAGTTCTAATTTAGAAGTCAGAAACAAAAGCATTCAGAGCTCCCGAATACAACTAGAGTGATGCCAACACAATTTCATAAATGCTGCATTTTTAAATGAAAAATGTGAACTTGGAATACACAGTTATAAATATTTGAAAATGCAACATTGGAAATTTATCACAACTCCTACCTCTCAAAACTTAAATGTATTGGGGTTTATCTTCCAAAACAAATGGTGATAAACTATGAGTCTCTTATCCCTCTTACCATTTCCTCAAAAAAGGAATAAACTTTTTGGTTGATTTAGTACAAAAGACGCACAAACAAACACTTAAATGTTGATGACTGACTTTTTTCAATTTAGTGTCAGTAAGATTCAATTTCTATTCTTTTATAGATTTGTGAATGTTCCATTTTTATTTCCTATACACCAACTTCAGGAGATAAATATTTCAATTTTCCCAAGCTCTCCTCTGTAAACTAACATCAGACAATAAAATTTTGTCCTTCCTTACTAATAAAGTACTTATAACCATGTTTAAATAGTGCGTTTCTTTGCCTTGTGAATGTTACTGTTCTTAGGTGCTATTCAGTGGCAAGTGGCTCCTAACATACTTATGTGTAGCTGAAATAAAAGGTACCCAGTCTTGAACCATGCTCACAATTGTTGGCATTTTGAACCCACCAGTACAGCTCCTGTGTCAGTCAAATAAATTGAGGGTTTTTTTCCCCTTTTTGCTGCTGACCATCTTCCTGACAAAGTATAATCGTTTCCTCTAGCAGTTTCCTGATGACATGTCCACAGTCTGTAAAGAAATCTCACCATCCTCCCTTTTAGGAAGTACTCTTGGGGTGCTCTTCCCAAGAGAGAACGATTTGCTCTTTGGCATTTTGTAGTATAGCTAATGATTTTCAACAAGATAAGAATTCAAGCACAAATTCTCCTTCATTTTGTTTTTCATTCTCCAATTTTTGCATATATGTGAGGAGATAGCAAACAGGATGGACAGGACCAGGCCTACCTTACTCATTAAAGTAACATCTTAGCTTTTTAACATTTTAAAAGACCTTCTGTGGCAGATTTTCTCAACACAGTACTTCCCTGTATTTCTTCTTTATTGCTTCCAGGGTTAATGATTTTTGACCCAAGAAGAATTAAATCCTTGACAACTTCAATTGCTTTGCCATTTGCCACTTTGTTGTTTATTGGCCAGTGATAAGGATTTTCAATTTCTTTACATCAGTTGTAACCCAGGCTGAATGCCATAGTCTTTTATCTATTTCAGTAAATCCTATAGATTACCTTTACTTTTAGCAATAAAGTTATGTTATCTGCATATCTTAGATTATTAATGAGTAAGGAGTCTTCCTCCAATTCCCAAGCTACATTCTTCTTCAAATAGTCCAGTTTCTTGGGTTATTTGTTCAATGTAGATTGAATAAGTAAATACAATACTGTTGCAAACTTTTTACAACTTTAGGCCATGCATTTTTCTCCAATTTTCGTCATACAATTACTTGGTGTGTGTTTGTTTGTTTCTGCTACAAGTTTCTTGTAGCATACTTACGAGCTCGATAACTTTCATTCTTTGCAATAACATACATTTATTATTATGATCCACACAGACAAATACCTCCACTGAGCTGACAAAACACAGATATACATCTTTCTAGATTTTTTACTTATAGTCGAGATCCAAATATGTCAGCAATAATATCCACCATTCCATGTCTTAATCTAAGTCTGCATTGAACTTCTGACAATCCCCAATATCTTCAGTCTTATTTGAAACAGTATTTTTCTCTCATTTCATTTTATTTTTTGCTTCTATTAGCAAGTCATTTTTAAGCAACGTATTATTCAATTCCCATGTATTTGATTTTTCCACTTGATATTATGGCTGATTTAGAATTTTATAGCCTTTTGATTTCAGAAGATGCTTTGTAATATTTCAAGGTTTTGAAATTTAGTACAGCTTACTTTGTGGCCTAACATACAGTCTATTCTGAAGAATGTTTCATGCATACTGAAAAATAATGTACATTGTACTATTAGAAAAGGTCTTGCATGTATGACTAACAGGTCAAGTCGGCTGATTGCATTCTTTAGATCTCTGTCTTTCTTTAATTCCTTCCTAATTGTTCTTTCAACAAAAGAGGAGTATTGATACCTCTTATTATTATAGAGTTCTCTATTTCTTTTTTCTAAATCTTTTCCTGCTCTTATAACATTCTATACATCAGTTGTATCCAGCATAATTTATGAAAAATAATTGAGTATCAAAAAGTAAAGTAGGATCAAGACCCGGTAGTACAGAAGGAAAGAGTCTAAGCAACACTGAAAGTAATATTCAAAAAGAAAGCCCCAAGAATTGACTCAATGCTCTCTGAAATGTTTCAGCAAACTGATATATTACTAGAAGGACTCACTGGTCTATACAAAGACATTTGTAAGATACTTGGACAGTCAGTTGCAAGAAAGCCATATTTGTACTCAATTCAAAGAAAAGCGAACCAACAGAATACAGAAATTCTTGATCAATATGTTTAGTATCACATATATGTAACATTTTGCTGAAATAATTTTTTAAAAGTTGCATCATTACATCAACAATTTGCTGCTGTGAATTCAAGCCAAGTTGAGAAGAAGACTTGGAATGAGAGATGTAATTGCTGATATTAAATGGATCTTAACTAAAACTCGAGAATATAAAAAAGACATTTATTTGGGGTTGCTGCTATACAAAGGCATTCAACTATATGGATCACAGGAAATATGAATTTCAGAACACTTCATTGTGTTCGTGCTAACTATGTACATAGGCTAAGAAACAGTTGTTTAAATGGAATAAGGATATAGCATGTTGTTTAAAATCAAGAAGATGTAAATTAGCTAGTATTCCTCTTCATACTTATTCAATATGTATTGTAAGCAACTTATCCTATAACCATGAAGAGCCATCCTATTTGGGAAAAAACCTAATTAATTACCCTATGCAGATGACACTATTTTGCTTGCTGAAAACCAATAAATCTTGAAACACCTACTTACGAAAACCAAAGGTCACAACTTTTAGTACTGATTAAAATTCAGGATAAAAAAACAAATACAAGACATATAAAAAATAACCACACAAACACACACAAATCTTCACAACTGAACCAGTAAGCAACACCATAGTAAATGGAGAAATCATTGAAGTTGTTAAGGATTTAATTTTGTCTGGATCCATAATGAATACTAATGAAAGTATGTCAAGAAAGCAAACAATATGTTGCATGAGGCAAATCTAATGCACATTTCCTCTTTAAAGTGTTAATAACAAAACTCTTGTTTTGAAGACTAGATATTTCTGACCTAATCTATGGTATTTCCACTGTCCTCATAAGGAGGTCAAAGCTGGACAGTGAATGAGAAAGATTGGAGAAGAACTGATGTATTTGAATTATGGTGTGGGTAAAGATTAGTGAAAGTGCCATAAATGACCACTTGTCTTGGAAGAAGTATATTTAGAATGTCTAACTTCTGCTTTCATTTAACTTGTCCTTGGGCTGGTCCTAAGTTTGAGTCTCCTCCATCTTGCTTGTATAGCTGAAGGAGGTCAGGCATGGCTGCCACACCATTTATTCAAAGACCAACAATAGATCAATCAAGTACTCGGTACTAAATTATCCTGGAAGACCATTAACCCAAGTACCAACAATTTAATGGCAAGAGTGAGATAAATATGAAGTTATAGAACATGTAGTTTGCCTCTTGTGAGAGTCACATGATTGTAGATGAAGCCTAGATCGATCAGTTGCAATCAGCCAATTATCCATGAAAACTTTTAAATGTTAAACTTTCTCTTATCACTCTTTTTAAGGGGTTTTCCTGTCCGGTATCTTGAGCTAACTCTGGTCTACCATCTGCCAAGGCCTGTGTGTTAGGTCATCAATGTGAAAACTATCAATTCTACTCACAAAACATACAAGTAAACTAAGTAGAAATTTTGGCAAATGAGCATCAGGGTACATCTCTAAAATGCAGGTGTGTTTCAATGAGGACAATTATTCTACCTCCTCAATGATACATGAGTTCCTAAACAATCAATTTGCCAAGAGGTGAAAGACGATGTCTTCTGAGGAAAGATGTCATATTGGCATTGGCAAGTGGTCTCTGTTGTTGGCAGGTTAAATATGCAGCAGAGGTGGTTCTCAAAGCATTGTTGGTATTCTCATGAGGCTAGCTTATGCTGAGGAATCTATGAGTTCCCATTTCGACCATTGTAGTCTAATTATAAATGGGCACATTTAAAAAAAGCTGGGTGGTTAAAGAAAGAAATTGACTGACATATTCTCACCTCTCCCCCTTTCCCTCTTAACCACTTGACTAGGAACCTCCTCTGTATCAGGTGATCTTTAATGATAATTCCAATATCTTCATATTCTTCTTAGTTTGACAGATTTATTCATGTATACCTTCCTTCGCTCCCCATAGAAATTTCTCATTTGTGATTTATGGCTTCCTAACCATCCAGGCAAATAATTAGCCACTGATTTTTAAATCAGTGCAATTGTATTTCTCAATGGACACAAAGTACACAACTAAATATAGGCTGAAAAACTAGCTCACAGATAACTTTGCATTCACTAATTGTATTAGTCTGGGTAGACTAGAGAAACCAATTCAAAAGCAGACATATGTATATAAAGAAGAGGTTTATATACAAGAGGAATGGAACATTGAGAAAGCATCCCAACCCAGTCCAGTCCAAGCCCACAAGTCTGATATTAGCCCATATATCCAATACCAATCTATAAAGTCTTCTTCAGATTTCCGAGGCACACCAGCAAGTTAAAAAACCTTAGGATCCAGTGGTGTTGTAAGCATCTCAGCACTGGCAGGGGACTCTCTGTAGCTTCTCAAGCATCTCAGCACTGGCAGGAGTTTCTACATGGCTTTTCCAGCTTCAGAGGTCTGGTTCCATCAGGGTAAACCCATGTGGTTTCTCCTCCAGGATATCTTAGAGGGAGTCAGCCTTTTATATTATCAGTAGAGTATCTCCAGGGGATTGAGTAGTGAGTCTCTCACTCCCGAGGGGGATAGCCATTCCCATACAGGGATCTCATTAGCCATTCCCATACAGGGATCTCATTCGTTATCCCCAGACTGACAGGCTAAACTCCCGTCCTACACTCTTAATCCTCAAATTGACACTGGATTAGGTGACTGCCAGTCTAATATTTTTCAAGTACATGTGCAATATGGTATTTCATTTCTAATTGGTGCTAAATGCTCGGTGTAGTTTCATTTTTAACAAAATTCCTTAGTGAACTGCTAATAATTGATTTCCTATGAGGCCACAGATTAAATTGAATAGAGGGGTAGATTTTTTCAAGCCACTAATTCATGAAAACATATATGAACTTTCCAGATCTGCTCAAGACTGGTGTCTTAAGTGATACAGGATAATACTCTCTACATGATAACAGTTTGTTATTGATCATTCCCAATATTATAATGTGTTGTGTTGTACTTCATTAGCAGATGATGGCAAGAGTTACTTAAATGCCCGAGTTATATGTATATAATCTATATTGGGGCTCAAGAAGAGCCCCTGAGTGGTAGGAAAATTTAAGAATTTTTTGATTAGCTGAAAGACTGACAATTTGAACCCATGCAAGTGTACCTTGCCTTAAACTTTTTGGAGTGGTGTACTCTGCCCACAAGGGATAGTCTTCAGTCTGCATAGACGCTACTAGACAGCAACTATCAACAATGAAAAAGTCCAAAATAAAGCCAAGAACAGTTTTCTTAAAGAATGATACCATATATGTGCAATTGAAAATAACTTTTCTCCAAATATCTAGGGGGTTAGGCAGCTATTAACTTTTGGGACCTTGCCAGAGGCTTCAAAGAACATCTTTGTTTGTCATACATGCTTAATCTACCAATAGGTATTTTTAATAGTACGCCAGAATATCAAATTAGCTTCAATATAGAGAGGACCTGATACAGAGACTTCTCTTATGCAAGGAATTTTAGTGTTCAATTAACACGATCTCATTAGCATAGTATAATATCAGCATAGGAGAATAATGAGAGGTTTTTTTTAGGGGGGGGGCATCACTGCTCTCCGGTGGTGGGAGTAGGAGGCCCAGCCTCACTGCTGGAATTGAACCTCTGTCCCAGTGGGCCGCAGTCCTGCGCACAACCACTACGCCACCGGGGCTCAGCCCTAATGAGAGGTTTTATAATGGATCATTTTGTAGAGTAAATTATGGCTGCTTCTATGGTTCCTTGTCTGTTGGTAGGAAGAAAACCATATTTTCCATATCTAAGATTTGATGAAAGCATTTATATTTATTGGCTCCTTTAGGATGCCACATCTAGAACAAAACCTACAATATAACAATACTTGTGTATGATACCCTGCAATTAAACTGTAAGTCTCAGTTACTTCTCTCAGAAAAATCAAACATACGAAACTAAAAGGGCCACGTTTTCCCCACAATAAATCGGGTATGAAAAAGAAGGAAAGAGGGATAAATAGAAATAGGGAACTCGGAGAGACAGGGCACATTATCCTAATGAGAAAATTTTAACTGATATTATGGAACAAAATGTGTATGCATTTTTGAATGGAAAACAAATTTGCTTTGTAAATTTTACTCAAACTGCCATCAATAAATAGAATACTAAGTTCAGAAAAAGATAAGAGTAATCATTCTCTGCTAAATTAATATGCTGTGTGCATTTTTGGTCCTTGATTGTAGTCTTAACTTCAGTTTTCTATAGACTTAATGTGCCAGCAGCATAGTGCCACTGTCTTTGTTCTATCCACTTACATCAGGGCAGTACCAGGCAGCTGGACTTGGTGCTCTTTGCTGAAATGGTCTTCATTCCAATATAGAGATCTTGACAGTGGCCAAGAGTGTTGACTCAAATTACATGTTTAAGAACTGAGAAAAATAACTGCTGTGACTCAAATCTCTGCTGAAACTCCATTTGTCACCTGACTGCCTGTCTTAGTTTCCTAGGACTACAATAATAATAAAGCATAGAGGGGGTAGTCCTACAGAGACTTTACTGTCTGAACCTCTGGAGCCTAGAAGTTGTAATTCGTGGTTTTAGCAAAACTCTTCATTTACTTTGTAGGTTCTAGAGGATCATCCCTATTTATCTACTTCATATAACCGCAGTCTTTGTTTCACTTTACACATCCTGTAAATAATAGCATGTAGGCTGAGCCCCGGTGGCGTAATGGTTGAGTGCAGGACTTCAGCCATTGGCTTGGTGGTTCAAATCCAACTGCAGCTCTCCAGGAGCAAGGCTGGGCCTCCCACTCCCACCAGAGTGCAATGATGCCCCCCCCAAAAAAAATAATAGCATGTAACAATACTCTCTACCTGTGTATTTGACTCCAAATCGACCTCCCTTTTTATAAGACACCACTCATAAGGGATTTGGACCCATTTTGCATATTAAAAAGAACAGCCCCTGTGAAAGGACATCATGCTTGGTAGAGAGTGGTCAAAAAGAAGACCTTCCAGGTGATGGGTTGAATCAATGGTCTCAGACCTGACGATAACTGTGAGCACGATGCAGGACCAGATGGTGTCTTCTTTTGGGTAAACAAAAGTTGCTCTAAGGTGGGGCTGACTTCAAGGCACCTATCAACAACCATTCCTTTGTGTGACAGAGAACCAAAGTAGAACCCCATTAAGGGGGTAGAATTTCAGTGTATATTTTGGGGTGACACAATTCAATCCATAACTCCATCATAAACCTCTGTTTTGTCTGCTGGATCACAATAGTGTTTTTATTCACCTGGAACCAGCATTAGTTCACAGGTAGCATTCAACTTTTGAAAAGCTAAGTATTTCTTTTTTTCAGTAAAATGTTCCCTAATTAAACAAATACATACCTCTTCAGAAGAATTAAAGGAATTGGCAATAGAAAACTTTTTCAGTGTTGCACGATTCTTTCACTAGGCAATCTGGTCTACACTTTCATCTTGAGTTCTGTTTTAAGAATTGGTCTGTTAGGTTTAGCAACATGACTTTCCTTTGTGGTGGCTTATGTCAAGATCCATATTTTGGGTCACGAGATTTGTATTTTTCTGTAATTTTTTGTCTAAGGAGCCATGATGGGTTATTAGTTAAGCATGCAATCAGACTGTCAGTAGTTTGAAACCACCAGCTGCACTACAGGGGAAAGATGAGGTGGTTGATTCTGTAAAGAAGCAGCAGGAAAACCTGTGGAGAAGTACCCCAGTGGTCAAGGTTTGCATGGAGTCAGAATCAACACAAAGGTAATAGGTATTGGCTCTTAATTATCTTATTTCTCTACACCGACCATTTGCTGATTGCTCCTACTTCTCATAATTGTTGTTCAGCCCATTTCCAGTGATAAAACCAGATCGTTTGAAAATAAAAATAATTTTCTTTTTCCATTTCTCTGTAATTCTAATTTATTTTCCACTCATCAGATTGCATCAGTAGTGGCCAAAACAATGTTAAATGGTCCTACGGAGAGGAATACATGACACTTTTCTGATGCTTAATGCTTCACACACATTAATGATATTTTCTGTTTTCAATTGTATTAAAATATTCAACAATTTATAATTATTTCATCATTGCATATGTTTTGCCAAGAATAGATTCAAATATTAAAATTCTATTTCAGCATTAATAGAGGTCCTTTATTTTTCACTTAAGATCTATGAATATGATGAATTTATATTCCTAATTATAAAATATTTTGCATTCTTGTAGATACTCTCATTCAACTATGTTTTATTATTCTTTTAATGTATCAGATTCTTTTGCTACTATTTAGGATTTGTGCTGTATCTGAATCACTTGTGCATGGTGCCAATAAGTAAATGGTCAACTGCCCAGTAGCTATAACAAAAGCAGACTATTTTTACCTTGTAGAGGTAGTGACAGGGAGCGTAAGAGGCTGCCTTCATAGGGCTGTACTCAAACAGATGAAAGAGTCTGTTCAAACCTCTAAGTCAAAGCAATCATTTTGTCCGTGTCATTTAATTATTTGCAGATATCACAGTTCTTATTAAAGACTTTGTAAAATGTTGACACTGGCACCCAACCAATGCTACATCTGTCTTGCCAAGGAGCATGCAGGAGTGAGGCACCCTCGGTGTGCTCTGCTGAGGAGGAAGGGAAGAACAGCTGTGTGGCGGTCTGATGGCTGGGGGCGACCCTGCTCATCGATGACATGGTGATAGGGAAGAAGGGAAAAAGTGCCAGACAGGCTAACTGGTACTTATTTTGAAATGAAAATCCATAAATTATACTATATTAAAGCATACTTGTGAAAGCAAGTTGGCGTCCTTACTAATAATGTGGTTAACTACTGTATAATTGCATGAAGAAAGTCAAAAGCTCTTTCATAAATGAATAAAAACATATTCCAGATAACATTCTCTATAAAGTGAACATGCTCTTTTCTCTTGTCGTCACATAAAATCATCTTTTTTCCTTCTCTTCTCATCATTGAAATCCTTATCTGTGCCACATTTGTCAAGTCTCCACATTACCTCTTTACTAACATATGTGTGTATACATGAACATGCCCACCAGATCAATGAGTGGCACTCGCCTCCTTCATGCCATGAGGACATGAGTTGCATACTCGCCAGCCAGAAAGTGGGTGGTAATTGGTTAGCCGTGTTGATAGGAGGTGGGGAGTGCAGATTGGTGAGTGTATAGGAAGTCGTCCAGGTAGCAGAGTGGTTGAGATTTTGGTGGACAGTTCACACCCACTTGCAGTTTTCCCCATAAACACCGCAGGAGAAATATGTGGCATTCTGTTTATGTAAATATCAAAACCTTTGAAACTCTATGAGGCACTTCTATTCTTCTCTACACGATTGATAGGGATCAGAATCAACGGGCCTTCTCAGGCCACACCACTACGGGCACTGACTCAGAGGGAGTTGGTTGATGTTTGCCAAGGAGGAAAAGCCATGTATTGTGAAAGTTCTGTCCTGTGGAACGTTGTCCAGTTTAGAGGAGACACCCCTTGCATGAAGTGCAAAGTGAGTTTAAGATATGTCATGTGTTATGAATTTTCTGGCCTTGGGTTAAGGAAGCATTTCCTCTATTGCTGATACCCAATCAAAATCCTTAAGAGCCACAACTCTTTTTTGACATTTTTGGAAACCTTCCTTTGAAACATTCTGGTTGGATCAGCACATTATTATTTTCTATTACTAAGTAAAACTAAAATCTACATGGAAACGTTGGGCTATACCAGAGTGACTGAAGTGAAAGCTAATCAGATGAATATTTAACTAGCTGTCACCACTACTATGGCTTGAGGAGCTGTGGTGTCAGAATGATTACCCATGGGGCTGTTCAAAAACACCAGCTGCTCCACAATAGAAAGACCAGGCTTTCTCCTGCCATGAAGTTTTACAGTCTTAGAAATTACCTGGGGAGTTCTACCCTGGCCTAAAGGGTCACTATGAATCAGAACTGATTTGATAGTAGTCGATTTGTTATTTTGGTATCATGACTTGGTTTCAACTCAGCTGGATTCCAAATGTATTAGGGTATGACTGTGGCAATCCATTAACCACTCAATATGAGAAAGATGAGGTCATCTGCTCCCATGAACATTTGCAACTTTGGAAATCCTATATAGGACCACTATGTATTTAACTTGACTAGACAGTGGTGGATATATCCTTTACAGATTTTTCCATGGATGGTTTTTAGGAAGCTTATCCCCAGGCCTTTCCCCAGATCCACCTTTCAGTCTGCAGCTGAGAGACTCTAGATGAAGAGTCTCTGCACATTGTTCTACAGATTTATTTCTTTCCTCCCTTCTGAATTGTTGTTCATTTCATTCTTAAATACAGAGCAGTTATCTTCTTCAGTTACATTTTTTGAGTTATCCAACAGAGGTATAAGCACACACCTTTCCTAAAAACATCACTCACATATCTTTTTAATTTTAGTCTAATTACTGTGTTACAATGGTACAATGGACTTATTGTCTACATTGTTTCCTCTTCCAAATCCTAAACCACCTTAAGTGCGTCCTATGACAACATTCAAGAAACTTCAGTTATCAAGTCTTTTAAAGAAGGACTTATAGTTTGGTCTCCAAGGGAGAAAGATGAGGCCCTCCACCCCACCCCACCCCCCAAACAGTCTTAGTCTTGCC
The DNA here is from genome assembly GCA_004026705.1 of Nesogale talazaci. NCBI lineage: Eukaryota > Metazoa > Chordata > Mammalia > Afrosoricida > Tenrecidae > Nesogale > Nesogale talazaci. The sequence goes on from PVJH01015839.1 coordinate 41,210, forward strand.
AACTCAGAAGAACAGTTCTAGTCTGCCCATAGGTTGCTCTGAGTCAGTCTTCAATCAAGGACAGTGAATTTGGGTGGGAGTGACTGACATTAACCCTAAGTGTCTTTTGCAATGAATCATTAATGTGATTTTTTGATGACAGGTCACTAATAAGAAGTGCTAAATCTTTAGGGATATGTGTCTGAGACTAACTGAAATAGATACTAAGATACATGGCATGGAAGAAATAGGAGACTCTTTTTTTAAGAGTCACAGTCGCAAAATTGCACAAGGGCAGTTTTGCCCTGTCCTATAGGCATCAATTCAGTGGCAGTGAGTTGAACAGCTTGCATTGTACCTTCAAATTTATAGGTGTTTACAGATTATTTTTATTTATGTTAACCTATATTTAGAGGGCATTGGTAAATCTGTGGTAAAATTCTCACCTTTCCTGTCAGAATAAATCTTAAGCTCAAGGCTCATGTATCTGTCAGTGAACGCTTGAATGTCCCTAGGATGTAGAACAAGCTTAAGTGGAATTCACTGACCAACATGGATAGGAAGAAAGGCCTGGCAATCTGTTGCCAAAAATTGGCCAATGGAAACATTATGGATCTCAATAGTCAAATCTGCAGCTAATCACAGAACTTGGTGCATGAGATTGTCATGAGTCCAGAGATAACCACATGGCCTATAACAATAAACAAAGTAAGATGTTTTTAAAATACATTCTACTGTCAATAATTAGCATGCCTTTCATTCCAAAGTAATACTTTTAAAATTTAAGACTTTAAAACAGTTTTGATATTAATTGAAATAATTGACTCATATGCATGAGCTAATTATAGAAAATTATCTTGCTTTTATCTCATTGTGGAAATATAGTTAACCAAGAATTAGCAAATGTAACTCATGTATACATTTTTAAAGTTTAGCGAATATTTTCAAAGAATTGCATATTGCTTTTTCAATTATTAATAAAGATAATTCTAAATAAGTTCAGATTGGCTGATGCCACTAACAGTTTTCACTAGAGTAATGTGAAGTACTTTGTAATAAAAAGAAAATCATCATGGCATAATAACAAACAGCTAATCCACTCTCACATAGGGTGACCATATATAGGGTCCCAAGACTATAAATCTCTACGAGAGACAGTAACCTCATCTTTTCCTTGCTGCAGAAGTACTGGTGAGTTTTACCAGCTGCACTTGTAATTAGAGACCAGTACTTATCCCATAGTAATAAAATAATAAATAATCCCAATAATAAAATAAACTATCTGAATACTTAAAACGTTTACTCATAAGTATTGTTACAGTCATTTGGTTGTCATATTTCGTCTCTATTATCTAAATAATTACTTTGGGGGTAAATATTATATTTGTCTCCTACAAAATTCCAGTGGGGACCAATATGCTTTTAACCTTACTATTTTCATTTTTGTAAGACTTAAGCATGAAAAATGCTAAAATTCACAAAGCATTCATCAACAAAATAGTTGTATCCTATTAGATATTGAAATATTCTGCAATTAATAGCCTTGTTCACAATCACTGAAGCTTACATGCTCAAATTCAAATTAAAAGAATGGCTGATGATTGTGTGTATCAAGACAAAATTGAAAAATATGAGTATCAAACTGCTTTTTTTGGTAGAGTACCTATGAAGTTCTGTTAATTTGTGTTGAAATATGTGTTAGGATTTCAGTCTAGAAAAGCCAACTCTACCAATGGAAGCTGGGGTGCAAGCTCACAAGGTCATTAAAAGAACCAGGTGTAGTTTTGTGTTAGCACATTCATTAGTAAGGAAACAAAAGGCAAAATGTGAACCTAGCCCAAACGCCATCCATTATCCACCTCAATCCAGTGATTAAAGTTTGCATAAAGGATTTTTCATTTTTCAGATTACATCTATGAGTTTGAGTTCTTAAGGATTTAAAATGAGCAGACCTGTTAGCATCCTCATCAACATCAAGATGATCATTGTGGTGACTCTGATGATATCCAATGCTTAGCAGTATCATGAGTTGGTATATTCAGTTGAGTTAGGAAACTCAAAGCCGAACTGCCCAGGTATTACAAGTGGTGAAACACTTGACTTATGACTATAAGGTTGGCGATTTGAAGCAGTTCCACAGGGGACACACCTGGTTATCTGTTTCACTAGCAATTATGGTCAAGAAGATCCTGTGGGGTTATCCTACTATGTGATATGTGAGTAGACACAAATGTGAACGGTCTTAATGGCCTCCAACAACTTACAGACACTGAACATTTCACCACTTCCCTTCTCAAAGGTTTCAGAATACACGCCACTCTTTCTAAAATGGTAGTATATTTTGTTGTATATTATTCAGCAATTTGGGCCACAGATTATATATTTATTATTTGACCTTTATTCAAAGGTATCAGGTATAGGCCAGTCAGTGTTCTACAACTTCCCAAAGCTCCAAGTTTACAGCTAAAAAGTTGATACCAATTTACAGTAAATCTAGAGCTCTAAACTCTTTTGTGGCCTTCCAAAAAGAACTGCTTTACAAAAGTAGAAAACCTCATCTTTCTTTAGCAGAGCCACTGGTTGTTTGGATCTGCTGACCTGTGATTAGCAGCCCAATGCATAACCATTATGTCATCAGGGCACCTTGCTTTACCACCTACACTAGAAAGGTATAACTAGGGACAGAGAAAGATGGAGAAGGCAATGAAAACATTATTACCCAAGAAACTGTTTCACTGCTCAAACCCAGCTCAGAAAGAGCTCTCTGAAGTCTGATGACAGCTACAGTGTTGGAAATTTGCATTGAGCTCAGAAAGGAAAAGAGGAGAATAATGAGTGGCACAGAGGCTGGAAGAATATATAGTCTGAGGGGAGCACTTGCCTACACATGACAACAGTGTTGGGGAGAGGCCGGGCAACTCCACAAATAAGGATCACAAAAAGGAGAGAGAATTGGAGGTAGCTGCAGGCAAATTTTAAAAGTTGATATATATAGGCCATGGAAGTTCACAGGTCACGCAATTCGGAAAGTGCAAAGGAAGACTGTGGTCCTCTTAGACAATATTGTGGAATCTGATTTAGGCTCATGTTGACAAGGTACTAGGACCAAGAGGCGTGGCAAGGGTATCAGGGTTTGGGGAATGCTTTAAACTGGCATGGGGCAAGGAGGGAAATAGCTAACTCCCTCAGGAGCCCAAAGTGGGGACACTGGGAGAGCCTGTGGAGGACATCTCTGCCCATGAGAGAAAAGCACAGAATCCTACTATAAAGTCCCAGTATTTATGTTAGTGTCTCTGACCAGAAAAACAACCCATTGCATATATATGCATGGAATTTAAGAGTTCAGGCATTTAGTGCTCTTGAATCAACAACAAAAAACAAAAACTAGCAATATGAGTGCCATTTTGTGTTTCTCAGAAAACAATAATCAGATCCTGTGATTGGGTGAATTTTGACTCAGAGTGACTGTGTTAGTCCGGATAGACTAGAGGAACAAATTTCATAGACATGCATATGGATATAAGGAAAGGGTTTATATACAAAAGGAAAGGAACACTGAGAAAACATCCCAACCCAGTCCAGTTAAAAGTCATAAGTCCGATATTAGCCCATATGTCTGCTGCCAGTCTTTAATGTCTCCTTCCGATTTATGAAGTCACAGGTCAGTGGGTGCAGAATCCTGGTGCTGGCAGGGGTATCCCCATGGCTACTCATTTCCAGGGCTCAGGGTTCATCAACAGCATCCAGTGGTGGCAGAAGCAACTCATCGCTGGCAGGGGTCTCCATGTGGCCTCTCCAGATTCAGGGGTCTGACTTCATCAGGGCCAAGCCATATGGCTTCTTTGGCTCCTCAGACACTGCCATCTTGTCTTGTCCATGATTATTCGTCTCTGAGAGTAACCCAACAACTGGGGAGATAGCTTCTCATCTCCATGAGGGAAATATTCCGAGATTTTCCAGAAGTTTCAGGAGAAAGCCATGCCCACACAGAGGTCTCATTGGCTACTCGATGGCTATCTCCAGATTAACAGGTTAGATTCCACCCCTACATCTCAATCATGAAATTAACATAAGCACATGACTGCCATCTCAGGACCATCTCAGGAGGAGTAGAAGAGTCCTATGGAATTCCCAAGGATCTGAGTTTGGGGTAGGCCACTTGCTTCCTTTTTCCCTCCAGATCTCTCATGGGCACTGGACCAATCTTTCAGTGTGCATACAGGTGCGGAGCCATGGTGTCACCAGGACACCCAACTGGAGAATAATTTTTCCCACAAATACCAAAAAAAGATAACAAAATGACAGTGACAAATAGTAATGGCTTACAACATTATGAGAAGAAACAGTAATCAATAGTGAAATATAGGAAGATATGTCTCCATTATGCTAGAATAGCACAAAGAATTTGTCAGTTTCAAGCTATATTGCTGTGTGTAAATAAAATAAAGCACACATACAAAATAAGCCAATGGGGCAAATGAAGACAGAAAATTGAAAACTCAAAAAGGAAATTAGAAACAAATGAAACAGAATGACTGGAACTGAAGAATAGAGCAACTGAATGTCAAAAATCAAGAGGAACCAATCAGCGGTAAAGTTGAAAATAAGAATATTGAAAAGAATCTTGAAAAGAACTTGAAGACAAAATATCTGAACTTATCAAGTTTTCAGAGAAGCAAATGAAAAAGAACAACAAAAAACTAACAACTTCATTTCCAAAAATATGAGACTCAGTTTAGAAAACTCACATTAGAATTATAGGAATCCTAGAGCATCGTGGTAATAATAAAACCATAGAAACCATTTCCCAAGATATAATCAAAGAAAATTTCCCAGATATAAAAGAGAACTAAGCCTATAAATACAGCAATCAGAAAAAAATACAAAAAAAATATCAGCTGTGTGACATATTCTAATATAACTCTTGACAAAGACAAAGGGAGCATTCTGAAGACAACAAGAAAACAATGCACTATAACATACTGTGTAAGGGAGGTTTGATTGCAGAAACAAATCCAGTGATGCTTATATATGTTTGTGTTAGGCTGGGTTGACTAGAGAAACAAATTCAGAGACACTCATACATGTGTAAGAAAGAGCTTTATCTCCAGAAGTAATTTCATCCCAGCCCAGTTGAACTTAAGTCCAAAAGTAGTCCATAAGCCCTCCTTCAGCTTCATGCAGTCACATGCAATGATTCACAATGTACGAAGATCACAGGCTGGTGGTTGCAGTCCTGTGGATCTAAGGTCCTTGGAAATATGACCCATTCTCAGGGTCAGTACTGCAGCCCCAGGGTGCAGGTGGGCAAAGGAGAAGAAAGAGAAGGAAGCTTCCCCGGGTCTTCTTTATGAGAAGGCCACACCCCAAGGAGGCATCACCAGACTGGGACCTGATTGGCAGGCTAAATTCTACCCATATCTCCTTACAGGTGTCTTCTTGGCAGACAAAACAAAGCAAAACCATATCACACATAAGTGTCTTTCACAAGAATCAGTGCAGATCCCTTCTTGGAAACTCCAGAGAACAGAAGAAAATAGACATATATAAAATGCTAAACTAAAATAATTGCCAACGAAAAATTCTTTCCCCCACTAAGTTGCCATTCAAAATGAGGGGAAAAATGAAAACATTTCTCAACCAATAGAAACTCTGGGAATTTACAACTTGTGGAGCAGATTTACAAATATTGCTTGATAGCACTACAAATGGAAATATAAAATTAATTTTAAAATACTCACACCACACACAGTAAAGTAAGTAGATAGATAATTGAACAGAATGATGGATAAAAAAGGTAGGTAGGTAGCTACATGATTGGTACATAGATAGAAGAGAAAGGGCACTCCAAAAAAATGCAACAACATGAGCAATCATAAATGTGGCAGTTACATAATACCTTGTCAACTTCAGTGAGGAGTGGAGTATAGCCTGTCAATCAGGTTGCTGCTTGATGACCTCATTTGGAGTCATGGCAGCAATAAATGGCTAACTAGAGGTCAGACCTGCTCTCTCTGCTTTCCATTTCCTGAGAGCTGGAGGAGACATATAGAGACCCATGTCAGTGTTTAGATGCTTCCACTGCCTTTGGATCCATAAGACCTTCTACTCACTGGCCTATAATCTTCCTGCATTCACCATCATTGCATATGCTGAGTGAGTGTAAAGAGGAATATCTGACACATGTTGGACATACGAGCTAATATCAGACTTATGATCTGGACTGGTCTAGGGTGTTTTCTTAATATGCAATTACTCCTTGATATAAAACTCCTTTTTTAAAAAAAACTCCTTATACACCTATGAGGGCCTATGAATTTGTTTCTCTGGTCAACTCAGTCTAACACAATGGAGAACCAGTATGCTTTACAGCATCAAATTTGTAAGAAATAAGAGCAAATGGAAAAGGAAGCTGAAAGCTATCCCCCAAAAAGGAAAGGAGAGCTGATGTAAATAAATGTAAAAACAACAGATCAATAAAACCAAAAGCAAGTTCTTTGAAAGGATCAATAAAAATAAATACACTAATGGCTAGGCTGACAAAAGTAGCGAGAAAGGTGGCAAATAGTCAATTTAAGAAAGAAAATTGATGGCATTTCAGGCAATCCAATAGAGATAGAAATAATAACTGATTTATATAAAATTTGTTATCCATTTCCCTAGGTAAAATGGGAAAGTATCTAGGAACATGTACCTCCCCCAAATACCACAGAGTTAGAAAAATTAAACTCTTTTATTACTAAAGAAGAGAATGACGCTGTCATAAAAAGAATAACTGCCAATGACAACAAAAAAGTCAAGATCAGATGATTGCCCCGCAGAATTCTATTAAACACTAAGATAAGAAATCACAAAGATCCTATTTGATCTGTTCAAATAGTAAATAACACTACCAAACCCTATACACAAAACCAGTATAATCCTGATACCTGAACATGGCAAGAATATCACAAAAAAGAAAATGATAAGCCAATACCCCTTATGAATATAGATTTGTAAAGTTTCAACAGAATTCTAGGCAACAGATTTAGTAAAATATCAAAAAATTGTACACTATAATCAAGTGGGGTTCATACAAGCATTACAAGGATGAATCAGCATTGGAAAATTGATCGATGTAATTCACCACATAAATGAAGCAAAGGAAAATAATATGTTTATATCAATAGATGCAAAAAGGCATATGATAAAATGCAATACCCTTTCCTGATTTAAAATAACAACAATGAGACTCTCAGCAAAATAGAAAGAGAAGAGAAAATTTTCAATATAGCTAAGCACATATATACAAAACTAATAGGCAGTATTATTTTCATTGAAAGACTGACAGTCTTCTTTAAACGGTTGTGAAACAGGGTAGTGACCATTATCACCACTCTTAAACAACACTGTCGGGAGTTCAAGTCAAAACAAGAAAGTAAAGTAAACTGTATTCAAGTCAGAAGAGAAGTGCTTTTTGGGCCATAAGATGCACCCAGTTTTTCAAGCAGGAAAACAAGGGGAAAAAACCTGGACCAAATAGTAACGATATACCAAAATATTTATTAATATAAAGCAAAATATGGTAATATTTAACAGTATAAACTTAACTGTGATATTAAGAACTATCATCACTTTCATTAACAAATGGGGGGAGGTATATGCTGTTCCAATCTTGGGACTTGACTGACATAGAGATTCCAGGAGGCAGGACTTCCCCTGAACACACAGCAATCCACAGGATGCAAACAGCAGTGAACAGTAAGTGGGCGCTTGGGAATCATAAACAAATGTTCTGAGGTACCACTCTTTTAAGCCATAAGACACATCCTCATTTCCTCCCACTTTTAGTATATTTGAAGATGACATCATTCTATAGATCACCAGTTCTCAAACTGTGTGCCATGACCCCTTTGGGGCTTGAACACCCTTTCACAGAGTTTGCCCAATTCATAACAGTAGCAAAATTACAGCTATGAAGTAGCAACAAAATTAATTTTATAGTTAGGGGATCACCACAACATGAGAAACTCTATGAAAGGTTCTCAGTATGAAGAGGGTTGAGAACCCCTGCTAAAGATAGAAGACCATAAAGATTCCCCAAGAAAACTGCTAGAAATCTTAGAAAATGTTAGCAGTGCTGATTAATAAAAATCAGTTGGGCTCCTCTACTCTAACACTGACTGCCATGGGAAAGAAATTAAGGAAACAATACCATGTTCAATAGTCCTCAAATAAATAAAATATCTAGGAATTAATATAACCTGTAACATTAAAAACTCATATGATGAAAATTATGAGACATTACTACAAGAGACTAAGAAAGATGTACAAAAATGAAAATTGTTCTTGTGATCATGTTTGGGAAGACTTACTATGGTGAAAATGCCCATTCTAGCTAAACTAAGTTACAGATACAATATATCCTGACACTTCACTGTTTACTGAAGTGGAAAGTCTAATAACCGATTTCATATGGAAAATAAAGTCTGTTTGGAGTCACGGAGACACTGTGTATGAGGAAGTGAAGCACTCTCCAGTCCTGGACTACCCACAGAACTCTTATGTTTGGCCCTACTGGGGTGCACTTTGTCAGTCCAGCCTTTGAGGTTGGGAGTATTTTCCATTGGCCCTCTACTTTACCAGACATGATGGCTTTTTCCTGGGACTGACCTCTCCTGACAGCATGCCCAAAGCACTTGAGACAAAATCTCACATCTAACATGGATATAACAAAATCGAAAAAACCATGGCTTGTGTCAGCGGAACCTAAATCCTCAAAGTGAACCCTTTGCTAACTTGAAGACATCTTGTGCAGCATATTAGTCCAAAGGCAACAAACAGGAGGATTGCTTGACTGTTCCTTCTATGAACATTGAGTGTGGAACAAAGAAAAATGAAATCTTTGACAATTTCATTCTTTTCTCCATTTATCATGATCTTGTCTACCAGTTGAATTTTGAGGACCTCTGTCTGGGTTCCATCGAATTGCAGTTCATACTCAGGCCGGGGTTTCAATCTTTTTCAGTAACTGCCTCAGGTCTTGCTCCCCTTCCGTCATTGTTGTTATATCATCTGCATATCAAGGTTGATCACGCACTTTCCTCTAATCCTTCATATGATACACCTTCTCAGGTTATTTACTCCATACACAGATTGAATAAGCATGGGGGAAGTAATACAACCTTGATGGGTATCTTTTCAGGTTTTAAACCATGAACCAACTGCCTCTTGGTCTATGTACAATCAAGTGTCTTGAAATTCCTATTCCCATTCTTCTCAATATTATCCATTTTGTTATGATCCACATAGTCAAATGCTTTTGCACAGTCAATAAAACACAGGACTGTTCTGTATACTCTTCTCTTGGTCAAGATCCATCCAATGTAGCAGTTATATCCCTGCTGTCACATCCTATTCTGAAGACAGCTTGCATTTCTTTGATTCCTATAACCAAGGTTGTGTTAAATGACTATCCCAGGTTGTATTTTCCTCCAAACCAAATACTATGCTCTTCTTTGTGTAGTCCAAGTTCTCCGATTGTTTTCTCAATATACAGATTGAAATATGGTGAAGTGCAACCCTGGCACACCTTTCCTGACTTTAAACTGTTCAGGATCTCCCTGTTTTGTCCAAATGTTTCTTGGTTTATGCACGAGCTTAGTGTGAACACTGTTACATGTTTCAGAATTTCCTTTCTTTAAAATGTTATACATACTTTTAAAAAATAATCTGCACAGTAGTGTGCCTTTGCATAGTCAATAAGACACAAACTAATCAATAAAACATAAGTAAATATAAAGCATGAGTATATAAAACACGTCTCTTGAATTCTCTGCCTTCAGTTGAGATCTAAAAGCTGTCAGCCATGATATCCCTTATTCCATGTCCTCTTCTGAATCTGTCTCATTTGGGGGAAAACTCTGCTAAAATACTGCTGTAGCCATTTTGGAATTAGCATACAACATTAATGATACTGTTGAGTCTGTTGAGTCACCCATCTTTTGGCTAGTGAAAATTATGGGTCTCTTCTAGTCAGTTAACCAAGTACCTCTCCATAAGTTATCCTGCAGAGGTCTAAATGTAATGACATGAATAGATACACGCACACCTCTGTTCATTGTCACTCAACTCTCAAGAGTAAATCCACTGAAAAAACCAATGTCCCCATTGATGGATAGATATAATCAGTGGCATAAGACCCATTCATAAAGAACAATGATGAGTCTGAGAAATGTTTGTTCTATCATACACAACATTCTCTATTTTTTTCAGCTACTGAGTGTAATTACTCATTGCAAAGACCACCCAGAACTCCTGGGAAATATTCATTAAGGAAATTTACAAGTTATAATGCAGGTGCTAAATAGAAAGAGTTTTCCAGTCAAGACATGCTACAAAGTTTTTTCAAGGTTGTTAACAAATTATATTAGTCTGGGTAAACTAGAGAAACAAATTCATAAGCACACATATGTATATAAGAGAGTTTTATATAAAAGGTAATGGTACATTAGGAAAATATCCTAACCCAGTCCAGTCCAAGGCCCATAAGGCTGTTATTAACCCATATGTCTGATACCAATCTATAAAGTCCTCTTCAGAATTATGAAACACATTCAGTGAAGCCAAATACAGAATGATTACAAGCCAGTGAGTAGAAATTCTTTGGATCTACTCATGTTATAAGCATCTCAGAGTCGGCAGGGGTCTCTCTGTGGCGTCTCCAGTTTCAGAGGTCGGGTTCCATCCATGTGGTTTGTCCAGTTCGGGGCATTTGGGAAGTTCCATGTATCTCGTCAGCTTCAATATCTCCCAGGGAAGTCAGTCTTGTCAGTACAGAATCTCCAAGGAAGGGAACTGAGGGAGAGAGAGTGTCTGTGTGTGTCTCCTTCCTCCAAGAAGGAATTACCAGAGTGCCCTGAATCCATAGGGGAAGGCTATGTCTGCACAGAAGCCTCATTGGCTATTTCCTGATGAACAGGTAGACTCTACTCCTACACACTTAATCATTAAATTGACAATTATATCACTACCATGCAAATTTCTAAAGAGTATGCTGTTCTGCTCTAAGCATCATTCTGAAGGTATTCAGATCTACC